>VXBA01002731.1:332977-358434 GCA_013399895.1 Serilophus lunatus
TCAGGCGGCGAGGGACGACAGCGACAATGGCAATGACAACGACACCGCCCGCGGCTGCTGCTGCCTCATCGCCGCCGCCGCCGCCGTGACTCAGCCGCGCCGCTTCCGGGTCCGGCCGCCGCCCCGCCCCTTCTTAAATATTCATGATGAGGGCGGGACCACAGGCGCGGCGCGAGGCCCGGATGGCGGGTCCACCGCCCCGGCTCTCATGAATATTCATGACGCGGGGGGAGAGGGGCGCAGTGGTCCCCCGCTGCTCCTCCCCCTCATTAAATATTCATGACGTGGGCGGAACCGTCAGCGCCATGAGGAGGCCTGTGTGCTCCGCTCCCCGCAGCCCCCGCCCCGCTTTGAATATTTATGTCCCGTCATCGTCGCTGGTGCGGCGCTCGCCGAGCCCGCGCCTGCCGTGAATATTCGCCGCTTTGGAAAGGACGCTGTCCCTGGCTCTGGGCCCCAGGGGTCGGGTCCCCCCTGGGGCCGCCCCTTATTTGCATAATTATGAGGTGGGCGGAGCCTCGGCCGCCGGCTCCGGGCCCGGGCGCTCCGTGGGCTGCGGCCGCCGGGAGGAACCACAGCCTCCCCCGGGGGGAGCGCGGGGGGGGGGCTGGGGGAATAGCCGCGTCCGCCCGCTGCTTCCGGCGCGTTGCCATGGCTGCCGCGATCAACTTCCGTCTGGCCGGCCGGGCGCGGGGCTGCGCTTCAGGGGCGGTGAAAGGCGGCGAAGGGCGGCAGGGGCCGCCGCGGGGAGAAGCGGCCATGCCCGCCAAGGCGGCCGACAGGGGCCGGCAGGTAAGGGCTTGCCGCGCTGCCGGTGGCGACAGCGACACGGTGACGTCACTCGCCGATGTCGTGACGTCATTCGCCGAATGGCGTCACTGCAGCGCCCCCCTACAGCGAGAGGCGGCGGCCCGTAGGAGAGGGAGTGTCGCTGTGCAGCCCCGCTGTGGCTACGCCGGCCTCGGTGTGGCTCTGAGCTCTGCTCCTGATGTGACGCCAGCTGTGACGTCACTGTGCTCGGAGCCGCCACATGTGACGTCACTGTGTGCAGCCCAGAGCGTTTCCCTCTGGGATCACCGAGTCACAGAGTCGTTAGGCTGGGAAGGGACCTCTGGAGATCATGCAGTCAAACCCCCCTGCCAGGGCAGAGTCACCTGGAGTAGGTAACACAGGAACTCATCCAGGTGGGTGGGGAATGTCTCCAGAGAAGGAGACTCCATGACCTCACTGGGCAGCCTGTTCCAGTGCTCTGCCAGCCTCAGTGTAAAGTTATTCCTCACGCTGGGGTGGAACTTGTTGTGTTTTAGTTCGTGGCCGTTGCTCCTCGTCCTGTCACTGGGCACCACTGAGAAGAGCCTGGCACCTCTTGGCACCTGCCTTTGAGATGTTTATCTGCATTAAGGAGATCCCCTCTGTCTTCACTTCTGCAGACTAAGCAGGCCCAGGTCTTCCAGTCTCTCCTCACAAGAGAAATGCTTCAGTCCCTGAATCATCTTTCTGGCCTTTCTGGACCCTCTCCAGCAGCTGCTTGTCTCTCTTGTACTGAGGAGCCCAGAACTGGGCACAGCACTCCAGGTGTGGCCTCAGTAGGGCCGAGTGGAGGGGGAGGATCAGCTCCCTCATCCTGCTGGGATCCTTTTCCTGAAGGACCCCGTGACCCCATTGGCCCCCCTGGCTGCAAGGACACACTGCTGGCTCAGCAAAGCTGAGAGGTTGGAGCTGGGATCTGAGGTTCCCCTGCAGAGCTGTAATCCAGAGGACTGGGTGTGACAGGGGGTGTGACAGCACAGCCCTCCTTGGCCCTGCTGCTCCAGGTTGTGTCACCCTGTGCCTTCCCTGGGGTGTCTGTGTCACTTGCCCCTGACAGCCCGTGGGGTCTGTGTCATGTCACTGCACAGAACGTCCCAAAACTGCAGTGCTCCTCACTCTGACATCATCAGGCCATTTCATGGCACTTCCATCAAACTGCACCCTTTCCAAGGTTGGCTTTAATGCATCCAGTGTGTCCCCAGACTGCAAGAGAGTCTCTCAGGGACACTCGAGTAAAAAGGATGAAATCACTATTCTTACAAAGTTTTTTTAAAATTCTCCCAGTTCTACCCAGCTCTAACTTTTTGTCACTTTCCTTCTGTTTTACAATTTGGTCTTTACTCAGTTCAGACAATGAAGTGGAATCACCTGTTACCCTTCCTGGCCCTAATCCTGCTGTGCCGAGGAGTCTGTGTCTGTGAGACCCCACTGTGTTCCTCTGGGCTCTCAGTGGACATCTCTGCATGAAGAGATGAAGGCATCAGTCATTTAAATTCCTAGATATCATCTATCAAAGGGTTTGGTTTTAAAAGCAAATGATGGTCTGGCTGATAAGACCCTTTAGCTGACATGTTAAGGTCAACCCCAATGTATTTGATCTTTGGGGTGGGAGGAAGAAAAACACGTGTCAGAAAGCCATAACTGATCCAGGGAAGTGGAAGGGAAAAAAAACAAGAGGGATCAGTGTGACTGTAAGGTGGGAGCTGAGTTCCCTGGGCAATCACCAGTGCTCTGTGGGTTTGAGCCTGAAATCCTGAAGGGCTGAAATGGTTCCTCACGAGATCTCTGAGACACCTCTGTGTCCTGCACACGTGGTAGGAGGGCTTAGGGTTTTCCAGTAAGCAGGAGAGAGGATCATTGTGACATTCCTAATCTTCCACTCAGCACTAGTAGTTACCAAGATACTTTATAAAGTTTAGAAAGGGCACACACTCAAACCCAACACCCACATCCAGTCCTAGATAGTGAAGATGTTTAAGTTGAAATTGTAAAACCTATTAATAATGATACAAACTAAACCTGGGATTAAGTGCTTGCTCTGAACTGTAGTTTTTTTTATTTTCAGAATTTCCACATAAGTATTTTCAGTCATTTTCAGTAGGCATTACCTCAAATACTCTGAATTGAAGAGCCTTTGATTCACATGTTACTGGAACAGCTTAATAAATGTGCTTTAAAGACATTCATTTTAATTTAAA
Source organism: Serilophus lunatus (assembly GCA_013399895.1). Classification (NCBI taxonomy): domain Eukaryota; kingdom Metazoa; phylum Chordata; class Aves; order Passeriformes; family Eurylaimidae; genus Serilophus; species Serilophus lunatus. Next base: position 335,986 of record VXBA01002731.1, read on the forward strand.
GCTCTCCAAACATCATAAACTGTTTAAACTCTTAGGATATTTGTCTTTTCCCACAACTTTCATTACAATAACTTAAAAGACATTAATTTTAACTTGTCCTATATTGCCTTTCCCATATTTGCCTTGAGTTTGTTAAATCTGATTGCTGTTTCATATCCTTTTATTTACTAGAATATTCTTCCAATGGAAGAATTGTGTTGTTGACTAGTAAAAACTCTGAAGTCCAGAGACTTTTGCTTCAATTTCTCTTTCTCAATTTTTTTTTGTGAGCCACATCTCAGTGGCTTTGGGAGCCTGTGGACTGAACACATTTGCACTTCTCCATGCCCAGTCTAGACCTGATGTTTGATATTTGCTGGGCCATAGTAGCCCCTATGAAATTAATTGGTGAGTCAAGGTCTAGATTCCAATTCTTGACAAGAATTATATAGTAGTTTATGCTCTTTTCACCGGTCCCTGTGCTTTTCATTCCTCTGTTTCTTATATATTGCTTTATTCTGCTCTTAGGTTTTTCTCTGCTGACTTCTTTCCCTTTGAAAATTTTCTTCCTTTTTGTCAAAGCTGAGATACTTACCTGTGCACTCTCAGGTCCTTCCCTTTTACCACGTGTCACTTCCAGATCCTCCTCTGCTTTCATATCTCTGTGTTCTTCAAGTGCTTTGTGATCAGTTCTTGGTTTGTAATTCTTCTTCTCCCATATGTGGTGGCTGCCTGCTCTTCCTCTTCTGTGGCTGTGCTGTATCTGCCTTCTCTGACATCAGTTTCTTGCTTTATTTCGCTCTTTTTTTCCTTCATCCAGGTGTCTCCTGCCTCCAGTTCAGTCTCCAGCCACCTGATGGGTGAAAATAAGTCAAAGTCGGGTTGACAATGTCAGAATTAAAAGTCTGTGACCTTCTGGACGAATTGCTTGCCTTAACCTAGCCTTAATTACAAATATCCTCAGGCTTCTGTATGTTCTGTATGCACTTGGTTGTGGCTCAAGGAGAAGCTCTGGGAGAGCAGTGGAGAGCCCCCTGTGCCACCGTGAGTGCAGCTCTGTGAATGGACCTGCCCCAGGGAAAAGCAGGATCTGGTTATGGTTTCTTAGCTGACATTGACCTGTCATTTTCAGTTGTCCCTCAGGGTTCTTCCCCCTGCCAGGAGCAGGTCACCTACGCAGTGTTCAAAAAGCAGCTGAATTGGGACAGCAAGGCATTTCTTGTTACACTTGAGGTCTTGCACCCCCTGACATGAAAACAGCTTCTTTGCTTTTCAGCAAGTCATGAAAGAGAAACAAAGAGAGTCTTTCCCCAAACAAAGGCAACAGTCAGACTTAGTTTACTTTTTTATTGTTTCCCCCTTTTTTGTGTTGTTTGTTTGTTTGTTTGTTTGTTTGTTTGTTTGTTTGTTTAGTTAGTTAGTTAGTTAGTTAGTTAGTTAGTTAGTTAGTTAGTTAGTTAGTTAGTTAGTTAGTTAGTTAGTTAGTTAGTTAGTTAGTTAGTTAGTTAGTTAGTTAGTTAGTTAGTTTTTCCCCTAGAATAGGCTTTTAAGGTGCTTACCTGTTCTTAAACATGCATTAAACCATCCATGGAATGTAAAATAACTACTTGATTTAGTGTCTCTCAGAAAACACTATGGAATGTATTGGCAAATAGCTCTTAAATTGGCATCCCTAGTGTGGGCAAATGGATGCAGCAGGGCATGAGAAGAGTCACTTCGCTTCTTTTGACTGTTTCCATGCTGTGCTTTGCTCCTTGTGCCAACTGGTGGTTTACTATGGAGTCTGCTAATATTCAAAACAAGAATAAAAAGCTAGCAGAAAACTCATCAAAATGGTTTTACAGAAATGCCAGTCTCAGCTCTTGTAACGTCTCTACCTCTTCCTTTTAGAATCCTGCAATCATCTGTGTGCTTCTTTTTTATTTTTTTTTCTTCTCCTCCACATTGCCAGTTAACCTCTCTGCTGTGCTGCAGAGAAAGTGGGAATGACAATGGCTCTTCTAGGGAAGAAGTACTAAACTCAACAGGAGTGTTCTGTGGTTGCTCAGCCTTGTAGCCTTATTGTGTTCACGTGGCAGCTAGCATGGGGAGCAGAAAGGCAGCAGGAATGTCTCTTTAATCTTTTTGTCTTAAAAAAGATACAGTCTGGGTTTGTCACTGCCCTGATGAGTATTTCATTAATATGCAATCAATTTTCAGCCCTTGGAAAATTTGCTTAATATGAATTGACACTTCAGCTTTGCAGAGCAGCGAACCTGCACTTTCCCTGCCTCTGAGTTCTGTGATCTGCAAATCCAGATTTACTCATCCAAACGTATGCTTTAAGCAGAGGGAGACATCTCATGTTTCTCAAGGAGTTGCTGTGTGGTGGAGTCTGGCTCCTCACCGTACAAGATCCGGTCTACAAGGAGCAGTTTAATCTGGCAGTGTGGGAGGAGGATGTGACAGCTGTCCTGGATGGCAGGACATCATTGCATCTCCTACTGGGTTAGTCAGGGCAGGCCCGAATTTTCAATTTGAGGGATGGACACATTTTTTTCCTAAGGAATTTCTGCAGTCACTAGTTCAGGATTCAGACTGGTTCTTAAATGACCACTTGCTCTTTAGAGTAAATCTCTTCTTTCTGAGGTCACCAAGACCATTTATTTACCACCAGCACTGCCACTGACAAGCCAAATGTTTTCTGCAGCAGAGGAAAAATAGGGCTGTAAGAAACAGCTGCTTGAAAAGAAAGAAATTTGATTGTTCCAGGACTTGGGAAAAGCCTCAGAGCTTTTGCTGTTCAGCCAAGAAGGCAGGTACTGATAGTCCTGTCTGTTTTGTATAAATTCAGTTAATGAGTCTCAGATCTACAATTAGTGGCTGTCACATCACCAACAAAAAGAAACAGCAAATAATCACTGTGGATGGAGTAAGCTTGAATACACCTGAATGTATGGTTGAGTATGATTTTTTATTCTCCTTGCTGCTGGACAACCTGGAAACATGTTGTTAGGGTATTGATGTCAAAACTTCCATGAGACATTACATCTCTGATGCTTGCCCTCCTCCTACATGTTTTGAGAATGCAGAAATAAGTCTTAAGAAATGCCAGCTTGCTGATTTATTTTTTTTTTCATTTACAGTAATGGTATTTGGAAAATAGTAATTTCTTCTTATTTTTGTTTTCCTATTTTATAACTAAAAAAACCCCCTAGTTTATTACTGAAGCACCCTACTTAAAAGTACAATTAGAAGTCCTTGTTGGATAGCTCAGCAACAGGAAAACTTCCTGCTGAAGGACTTTATTTTGCAGCTGTTTGTACCTCTTGGTAGCTTGTCTTGATTTACAGGGAGCTGTAGCAAGGGAAAGGAATACTGAATGGCATGTAAAGCATCACTTTTCATCTGCTTTGTCTCTTAATTTGTATTATCCTGTTGGATTATTGTGTGTTTGTGGTAGACAGCGGTCAATTTGTCTTGTAGCATAGTAGGTGTCTGGCCCAAGGAAGAATTCCTGGGTGCTGCTATCATAATCACTCTGGAAAAAAAGGTCCAGAAAGGAACAGTCACTTGAATTTTCTATATCCTTCATTTAAGTACTGTGACTGTTATGGGCTCCTAATATCTTTTCACTGTTGGAACTGTGGTAATCTGTTAATTTATTGAATGTGAGGCAGTCATCAGCATAAAACATGATTAGCATCTATAAATTCTGTCTCTGGCATTTTCCACTGTAGCAGTGGAGCCCCTCCCAGAGTGGCCAGTTACGATGTGGTGACCTGGAGGTGAGAAACTCCTTTTAACTCTGATGCCCTGCCCATTCCTTAGTTCCCTAGCAACCATGCCTTTTTTTTTTTTTTCTCTAATATATATCCTCATGATTATTCACACTCCTCTTTTTTGTTAATTAATATTATTACTAAAGCCAAGGGTAACAGTGGCATTTATTAGACAGACGTAGGAAAACGCTTGATTTTTTTTTTTTTCTGTAGCAAGACCTTCTTTATCTAGAATTTGCTACAGTGTAACTGCTTGGATTGAAATGTTCTTTGTTGATTTTGGCTGTAGCTTACAAAAAAACCACCGCCGCTCTACAGATGCTGAACAATAAAACCAATAAACTACCAGCAACTTAACTTGGGAGAACTGATGTGAGCCAGGGAACCTACAAAGCACTGAGTGTGTCATGGTGGAATTAAGCTGTGTATCAATGCCTGTGCCCAATGGGATAAATGAAAGCTTGCCCCAGCAGCCTTAATTCTCACATTTTCTAACTTCTGAATGCTTCTCTTTAAGATGATAATAATAGCCTGTTAGCTTTTTTTTTTCTTTCCCCTATAGCCAATGTAACAGCAGTAACATATTTGAATCTTAGAGATGTGTACGAAGGCCAGTCATAGGAAACATCTCACTAGAGAGTCATCATGTTGATTCACAGTTATAGTTTATTTTTTATTTGTATTGCAGATGTGTCTGTGGCCCGTTCCCTATTGTAGAAACACTGTGTGATATGTTTGAAGTAGCTGTCCGAGCAAAATGGTTACACCTTTAATAATATGTTTATGGCTAACACATTATCCTGTGAAAAGAAGGATGAGGAGGCAATAACAATCATTCTGAGCCCTGGTGGCAGGACACAACCTGCGTGGGTGCTAGTGAGGCCTCTACAGCTAACGTGACAGAGTGGGGTTTTAGGGAAAGCTATGAAGAAGGACAGTGTGATGGTTCTGGGAAGATTTACAGGGAGCAGGAGCTTGCAAATGGAATAGCAAAAGAACAGAGCACAGGTGCACCAGTGGAAAGGGATGTCAGGACTGCCATTCCCAGCAAGTAGCACCGCAATATCATCTGTCCTATTGTCTGAATTAGGCGTCAGTTGAAACATTTTGTATTCTTGGCTGCCCCATGTTTGCTCCCCAACTTGCTTCTTGTGTGGTTTTAATCAGATCTACTAGTTTTGATGAATTTCAGCTATGGCTAATATTGCCAAAATACTTGGATCTTATCTCATTTTTTCATGATTGTGTCACCTTTTAGCTGGGTTCCAAAGGTTTGAGGTACTTTAGGATAAACCTTCTGCAACATAGGCAGCAGTAGCAGGAACGATAACATTGCAAAGGATGCCTTCTCCCTTTTGTGCTGACTTCCACAGACAACTCAGCCAAATAGAGTCACAGTCTTTGCCTTCACTGGCAAGAGTCCAGGATATTCAAAAACAAAAAAAAGATATTCACCTTTTCTATTGTTGAAGTAGGTCTCTGTGCTGTGAGGGATGTTTTATCTGGGCATGAGGCAAGAGTTTTACTGGGGGAACCCAGGAATAAGCTAAGGACCAACACCTTCCTAGACTCTGCTCCACCTGCCAGAGAAACCTGTGCTCACCTGCTCCAGGTGTGGCTGTCTGACCTTTGTGGAGCATCCAGGGGAGAAAGCCCACACTGGTCTTGCTTCAGGTTTAGCACAGTTTTGGAGTGGGCTAACTGTACCGTACTACGCAGCACTTTGACAAGGATCTGTGTGGTAACAAGGTATTTCTAAAGCATAACTGTTTAGGTTGGAGGGGAGGTTCGAGCTTCTTTGGTACAAAATAACAGAAATAACAAGTTTAATTTTGTAACTGTCCTGCCAGTCATGTGCTGGCTCCCTGATGCTGGGAACTACTTTGCTTCCTTCCCGGGAGCTCCAGAGCGAGCTGCCAAAGTCAACAAGTAGACGGTTGGTAGGAAAGTAGGAGTGAGGCAAAGGGAGCAGGGTGGTAAATCCCACTGACTGATGCAGTGATCCTCTCCCTTGAACACCCTATTCCAGTTATAGGCAATTGGATGTGGTACTCTCAGCTCTCCTTTGATAAAGGTTACAAACATAGATAAAGGTTACAAACATACATTGGGTCAAAGTTAAGACTCTTAGAGCCTGGTTCTGTATTTCATAATACTCTGTAAATTTGTTACACTCAAAATCTTTTTTGGGGGCAAAGAGAAGACACATCGTACATGTATAAAACTAAAAATTTTATGTTAGTGTGACTGAAATCTTAGTCTAGACATTATCATCAGTTCAGATGTAGTCATTACACAAAAAATAAAGTGCATCTGTGCAAAAAGAAAAAACAATCATTAATAATGACAATGCACTTAAAGTTGTTACATACAAGCTTCTCAGTTTCTGCTTCTTTTCTGGTACTCTGCTCACCCTTCTTCATGTCCTCTGGTTCCTTAGATTGGTGGTTTCATTTTGCTGTTGGTGGTGGTCATGGTGGGAATGTTGTGGCAAGTTGTCAGCATCTGGAGTCCTTCCTTGGGAAGGATAAGCTGTCCAAGTTGGTGGTTTTTTCTTCATGCATTTGAAATTTCCTTTATATGTTAGCTAATATATTTTTGCATGTTTGCCTTTTTTTCATTGTTCTGGTGTTCCACAGTACACTGGATGTTACTACATATGATCATTTTTTTCAGTGTACTAGATACTATTTTTTTTTCTTTGCTACCCCTAAACCCAGTTTTGTTCAGTTCTGTCTGCAGATCTGCATTTTTCTAACTGGCCAGTGGTGGGATGCTTTTTGCAACTGTGTGGTCTCTGATGTCAAGCAGGTGCCCCATCTATCATCCCCTCTCTGAACTCCTCTCTGCCATATCCTGGTTTTCCTCAGGATCTCTCTATCATACCAGGCCTATACTTCCTTGTGAGGGGGAGAAGAGGGGCGGGCACTGATCTCTTTTCTGTAATGGAAAGTGACAGGACTTCTGGGACTGGCCTGAAGTTGTGTCAGGAGAGGTTTAGGTTGGATATTGGGAAAAGGTTTTTCCCCCAGAGGGTGGTTGGGCACTGGAAGAGGCTCCCCAGGGAAGTGGTCACAGCACCAAGCCTGACAGAGCTCAAAGACAATGCTCTCAGGCACATGGTGGGACTCTTGGGGGCGTCCTGTGCAGGGCCAGGAGTTGGACATGATCCCTGTGGGTCCCATCCAACTCAGCATATTCTGTGATTATGTGATTCTGCATCATTAAGTTACAGTCATAAAATCATGATAGTACTGTACAAAGACAAAAGAAATAGACCTAATTAACCATAGGTTGATTAGAAAAATTGTTTGTGCTCTACCCTTTGTGGTGTGGGAAGCAGGGCAGGGGTTGTGCTGCTTCCTTCCACTGGAGTTGTTAAATCTAGCTTTTCTTCAATCTCACTTTTGGATTTTAATACAGTTGCAGATATTTATTCACAGGTGGCTTTTTGGATTATGTTAATTGAAATCTGTGCAACTGCCAAAACCAATTACCCTCAGATTCCCTTGTCAATGCATTTGCTGCTGGATAAATGCTTTTATAGACTCATCTACAAAGAGTAATAATGAGTAGGCTTTGTTTCATGTTTAAAATTAAGAACTTGATTTTTATCTGGATCTGAATAAAATTCTGCTCTGAAAATCTGTTTAAGTCACATCTAATTCACACGTATTGTGGTACTTTTCACAGAGGATGCTCTGTTGCCCATTGCCAAGCAATCACCCAGAGGAGACAGATGAGTGATCCAGTGGTCTCTCAAGTGGTTGTGACGTGGGAGCTCTTAAGCTCTCTGCTCTGCTTCCAGCCCACCATGGGTCTATAAGGGAAATGTTACATCTTTGTTTTCTCCACCTGAGTCATAACGATTTGTATTTCAAAACGAGGCACATTTTCTAAGCATGAAAATACATTGTTCTGCTCATTTTTCATCGCTCTTAATGTGTATCTTCTGGAATGAAAATAATCCCTGATGCCTTGTTAGAAACAGCAGTTTTATGTTTCTTAGCATATACAAAGAGAAATAACACTGAGAGACACAGCCTCACATCATTGCTGCAGTTTGTTCTCTAAAAATATTTCTTTTCTGAATTCTTATTGTCAAATCTTAACAAGTAATGGGGCTTGAGAAGCAACGCTTGGGGATACAGGATCCAAGTTATTATGGCTGCTTAATTGTTTAATACATAGGAAGTAGGTGGTGTAAGTGAATATTTAATTTTCATAATGAAGGGGAATCATGAGGGGAGTGAAGGAATTTCTGTAGAGACTCGTGCTCCATAAAATCTTTGTAAGACATATGGAAAATAAGATGAAGAATAGATATTGTGATAAATCTGGGCTTCCCAGAAGAACTAGGAAAACCAAATGAAAGCAGCAAGTGGCAGACTCAAAAAGCAAGCAGCACTTCTTTCCATTACCATGTAGTTGTACCATGGGATTCCTAGCTCTGGAAGATGTGCATGCTAAAAATGTGCATGGATTCCAAAATGTCTGAATAAATTTGTGGAGAAGAAGGTTCACTGATACAAAGTAAAAAGAATAGTATTGCTGGTTCAAGTCCCTGTGGCAAGCTGGAAGGGCATCCTGCAGAGAACAGATACCTACTTTTAAGTAATGTTGGGGAGAGATCCTTGGCTAAGTGGACCTTTGATCTGAGCTGAAAGGCACACTCTTATGTTCTTCTGAAGAAAATCAATCAGCCCATGAGAACTTACTCTCCCACCCCTTCATTTTCCTTCCCTGTCCTCTAGTATCCCCTTCTTTTTTGTCACAAAGTCAAACACTTTTTTTCTAAGTAACTCCTCTGCTTTTCTCATGGATACCTCTAAATGTTGTTTGGGATCCTTCCTGAAACTCTTTTTGCCAAGGTTTCTAATCTAGTCTCCTTTGGTATATTGTCTCTCTGCCTTCAGGATTCTTGGTCCTCTCTGTCCCTCAGCCTCTCCTCAAAAGGATGCTCTTGATTTTCTCTCCTCCTTTCTATTAAATTTTCACATCATCACTGCTGCCCTTCTGTTATTCCTCAACACCCTCTATAAGGTTGCCTGTAAACAACTACATAATTGTTTTCCTTAAAGCCTGTCATAGCAAGATTTCTGTGCTTTTGATGTGCACAGGGAGATTGGCAGTGGTTAATTTCCCAGTTGTTCATCAGTGTTTTCCATATTTTTTTCAGCATTCACAGGTTTGTGTGTGTGGATCTTCTGTCTTCAGGCTCACTGTGCATTGCAAGCCCTCAGGGCAAGAGCAGCCTTTTGGATTTTGAGTGTTTGAGCAAGGCTGTAGAACCTTGTGTGTGTGACATCTGAATGTATCACAGACAGGCAGTAACTAGGATAGAGCCTGGCATTTACTCATGCTGATCAACTGCTGTCTTGTTTAATGAAAATGACTTTCATTCAGGTAATTTACAGACAGAGTGCCAGTATATTCAGCTTTGAAAACATACCATTGGAACAAGCATTAACAAGCAGATCAACCTTTTAGTCTGCTTTGGTTAAATGAGGAAAAAAAGTGCTTTGAAAGTTTACATTGGGTATGTTCTCACCTCAGGGCCAAAGTGGACCTTCAGGAGGAAAGGCAGTACAATCCAAGGCTGGTAAAGCTGGATCTAAAAAACGGGTAAGATCCACAAGTCTTAAAAAATGTTTTTACTTTTTTTAGCTATGAGGTGCAAAAGAGTTTCAGTCTGAACAAAGGCTCTTTTTTATTGAATTGGTAAAATACCAATTGACTTAGCAGTAAGGGGTTGCTCTGGGTTTCCACTGAGAAGGAAATTACACTAGCAAGTTAGGATAAAAATGTCAGCTAATATAAAGGCAGTATTTAGGTAAAATACAATATGAAAATATTAAAGTAAAATCTTTGGGGTATAAATTTCAAAATATAAACTGACAGAGACAGTGAAAAAACTGAGTTTAGAAAATTCAAAATGTGGTCCATATTCCCTTAACATAGAAATTACAAACATTATGGAAAAGAACATTAACTTTTTTGACTGAATGACTCGTGATAATGTTTTTACTGTTGGGCAGATTAGTGCTTAGAATACTCTAATTTAATCTACCTTCCTCTTATTTAGCTCCATTGTCATGAATGGGAGGAGGGCAGTCTACATGCCTTTAAACAGGCATGTTGATGAACAGCTTTTCACTTGCTTGAGACAAATCCCAGTCTAGCTAAATGTTCCTCTTTTGACCCTTTAAAAATTAAAAGTAATTTACTTTTAAATGAAAATCATATATAAAAATGTTAAGCCCACAACACTTGTTATCTGATTCACTAGGGAGAACAGCCCCTGAACTAACTGACATGAGTTGTTTATGATAAATGTCCTGCAGGCAGGTGTTCATATGGGGAGCGTTAAATCAGAAACAACTCTTCTGCCGTCATTGTCTCTTGTGTATCAGAGTGCTTGACCTTCCTCACAGCTTGCCTTATTTCAGCTCCCTTGGGGAAAAGAGTAAGGCTGCAGCCCGAGACTTTCCCATGGTGCCTGGCATATGCAGCATTCTCTGTTACTTTCAGCCACTGCACATTTTTGACACTGTGTTGTGCTTTTTATCTTTGCGATGCCCTGCAGAAAGCAAAGCTTTGCTGGGTCCAGCCTCTGTACCTGCAGCCAGCCTGCACTCACACCTTGGACTCATCCACAGCTTTGTATGGCCATAAAGTTTAGCAGGTGTGAGAGAACTGTATTTAAAGGAGCAATTGATTTATTTTAAATCAACCCATTACACATTTCAAACTGAGGGAGAAATTTTGCCTGAAGCAGTTAAGCACTTTAATCAGCAACTTCCGTGTTCTGGCAGTTTTTCTGTAAGGACAATTAATTGAAATTCATTCCTGCAGTGATTCATTTTCTTTTTAATGGTATCAGATCATGTCATCAACCCAAGGCTAGCCCAAGGAGAGCAGCAGTCTGCGTCGGGAGACTGCAGATCTGTTTGCCTTTGAAAAAAATTGGTTAATATTCCTCTGGGAACCAGATCCATGAGGCATTGTATTTTGAACATTTTTTTAAAAAGTAGCTTATAGAATAACGTATCAGGAGTAGTTACAGTCCTTGACTTGTGCTCTTGAAGCCCCTTAAGTGTGGGTCTTCTGGGTTAGAAAAACCCCAGAATTGCCAACTTTTAAACGGAGACTGAAGTGGAATTACTTGAGTGTTATTACTAGAGTTACTCCACATTTGTTACAGAGCAGGAGTTACCTTCAGACACCAGCTCCTCCAACTCATGGAACTCCTGCTGGCAACTGTAGCCGTTCAAAAATCATCAAATTTTGACCTGCCGGTTGTGTTAGTCTGCTCTTCTCAAAGCAGAGATGAGTGGGGTAATGTTTTTTCCTTCTCACTGTATGCTTGAAACGCTACTTTGGGAGGGAGCAGAACAGTCACAGTCTAGTTCCACTAATGATCTTGTCGTGCCTGTGCAAGGATGAAGATGCCGCCACTGAAATGGGAGATGGATCGACAGCAAGGGCTTTTGTCAGATCCCCAGATCAACTGGAGCTGACTGAAAATGTGAGTGAAACAACGCCCGTGTGGTCGTGAGATGTCTACAGTACTCCATAAGCTGAAGCCTACCCATTGGTTTGGAGGAAATTCTGCAAGAGTAAAACTGCTGAAATACAGTGTCTGCAGCGCAAACTGAAATGGCTTTCAGCAGGAAAACAGAGCAAATATAATTTGAAACACTGTTCTGGGCTTAAGACAGCATAACTGCCTGGAGCTGATCCAAAAAGGGGGAATGGGGCTGGGGCTTCTCTCAGTTGAGGAGGAAGCCAGAGCCAACTCTGAGCTTTTCAGGTACCTGTGTGTGATATATGGGACAGGGAGGTGTCCTACAATTTTATTGCCATGTCTTCACAGCTTGGTTCACTAGAGTTGCAGTCAGTCACCCTTCCAACTGCAGTTGTTTCTCTCTTCTCACTGCCTTAAAAAAATCTAGCATTGCTCCCTGTCCTCCAAGTAGCTCTCAAAGGGAAGCTTTATGTACTTTCCCCCACTCAGGTAGTAAAATCAGTTAACAGCAGTACTGGCTTTTTTTGGTAAAGCACTGCTATGAGCTTATTGTTTATTTTTGGACAGTATAAGCTTTAAGACACAAATTGTTTTCCCCTATAGAACACAGCTAGCATTTTTCAAGTGCTACTATATCTTAGAAACCCCATTGAAATGGTGGGAAGCAGGATGACTGTTCTGGATTCTACTCTAAGCCATCTTGGCCCTAGCATTGTTCTTGTGGAGGTATCAGCTGCACATGTGGTATCTGCAGTGAACTGAACATCACAGAATTGAGCATAAACATGGTGATTTTTATTGGTGTATGCTGTATTAATAGTGAGGTTTTATTTACAATACTATTTTGTTTCCATTGTAAAGGAATTAAAACAGGAAATTACACGCACCTTGACAACTGCTAATCCCTGTGCTCCCAAGAATATCGTCAGATACAGCTTTAAAGTAAGTGTGGCATGACCTGTGAAACTGGGATGAGATTTTTTTGCAATTAATTGCTTTTATGTTTTCCTTTGATTTATAACCGGATACATTTTCTGTTAATGTGTCTTCATCTTGTTACATATTTACTGTTAATGGTTCCTAAAGGGTTTTTGCTGAGGGTGAAAGTCTGAAAGCATTGATGCATTTATTTGGAAGTAGGCTATTACAATTGCAAAACAAGATCTGGCAGTGAATGTAACTAATGCAGCTGATCTCAGGTGGTAACTTTCCCACTCTGCTGTGATTAGAGGACAAAAGGCAATGCATTTCTCAGTGTGTAAGACAGTTATGCCTCAGTATCCACACAAAAAGATTCAGTTGTTTGAATTGTAAGAGAGCTCAAAAATGTTTTGTGAAATCGCTAATGAGCTTTATTCATGGTGAGAAGGAGTGAGCAGGGAAGAGTGCATCAGATGGCCAGAAAGCATGCATGAGCCACACCCTGACATTTGTGTGTGCAGGGCATATGCTGCATTACCCTGGAGCAGTGTTCTCTTATGTGTACAGCCAGCAACACAGGCAGACACACAGGAAGAGTGGAATGGTGACTTTGCCTCCCATTCCTCCCTTTGGAGGGTTACATGCCCTGAAAGAAAGGGTGCAGGCACAGCTCCTCCAACTCTCTCATTGGATTATCCCCATCTTCAGGCAGATATCCCCACACTGCCACTGAGAGAATCAGAGGAGTAAAAGTTGAGGTAAAGACAGTTTAATAGGGAAAGCAAAAGCTGTGCAAAGCAAAACAAGGAATTCATTCACCACTTCCATGGGCAGACAGGTGTTCAGCAATCCCCAGAAAAGCAGGGCTCCATGTCACATGGTGGCTTGGGGAGTAGAAAAGGCCTTGACTCTGTGTAAGCATTGCTCAGCAATAAGTGAAGCATCCCTGTGTTACCAATGCTGTTTCCAGCACAAATCCAAATCACAGCCCCATAGTAGTTACCGTGAAGAAAATTATCTCTGTCAAAACCGGCACCTAAGGGACAACCAGGTAAAATACTCCTGTGTCTGTGTCATGTCTGTGCTACTGCGTTTGTTTGATCAACCATTACATGAGATCACCAGAGAAAGGAAATTGGTCTTGTGGAAGCAAATAAGGTCACCTTCTCCGCTATTTGGAGGTGAAATTTTCCATATTCATGGTACATAAACAGGTGATCAGTGATCCATATCTTCAAATCCTCCACAGTGACTGAAGTGGGCTTGGTGCTCTGCTGAAATTGATACAGTAAGAAGTTTTATTTTTAAAAACAAACTATAGAAGCATCTATGCTCTGCAGTGGTTCATGATTGCTTTCAGGTGCAGCTCAAAAATCTGAATTACACATATTGATATATTCTTTACTATGAAGATGGTGAAACACTGGATGGAACAGGTTACCCAGAGAAACTGGGGATTCCTCAAACCTGCGAGTGTTCAAAGCCAGGTTGGATGGTGCTTAGAGCATCTTGTTCTAGAGGAAGATGTCCCTGCCCATGGCAGGAAGGTTGGATGGTGCTTAGAGCATCTTGTTCTAGAGGAAGATGTCCCTGCCCATGGCAGGAAGGTTGGAAAGAAGTGATTTTTAAGGTGCCTTCTAACCTAAACCATTCTGTCAATCTGTGATTCTATGATTTTGTTGAGTTTTTCCTTTTTGTAGGAACGAGAATACAAGATAGTAGACATGGATCAAACAGCCATTCACTACTCTTACAATGGAAACCTGATCCCCAAAGATTCAGATGAAGGCAGACGCCAGAGTATCAGATCAAGCACTGAATCAGGTAGGTTTATTATCTTAAATCACAATAATTTTCAGATAGGCACCACTTCCACTTACTGAACATGGTGAAATGATCATGTTTTCAGTACCATGGAACTAAACTGCTCCTTCTTTGTCTTGCAACCTTGTTGGGAGAGAAAATAAGAAAAAACAATTAGCCAAATGTTTGCCACAGTGTAGAAAATGGTGCATGCTTTTGGAGCCATTTGAACACTAATACTGAAATTTTTAAAGTTATGTAGTGCATCGTAAACATCTTCCACTACTATTATTTGAACATACATATCTAAAATACATAGCCTGCTTTGAAAGTTTCAGCCATGATGTAAAGTATTAAAGCAGAAATGTTTGGAAACTTAAGCGATTATTCAAGGAAACTATTGTATATTTGACCAATTCTTACATTCTTAGCAAGACATCTGCTTCCAGACAATGTGAGGTACAAACCACGGAGCTACTTGAATCTTTGGTCTGAGCTACTATTGCCACTGCTAGGTGTTCAGTCAAAAAGACACATTAATTAGAGATCAAAAAGTTCTGTTTTCAGTAAAGAGTTGTAGGTTTGAATTTTCAGCAGGGAAAGATGTACTTCCTAGTGATTTGTTTGTATTTCTGCTGTTTGTGAAAGAAAAAGTTGTGGCATAAACAGTGTCCTTTCAAGGTGGTAACTGTCAGGCACAACGATAACACTGGATAAAATACTGAGAACAGTTCTTACTTGCAGCTTCTGAGGATCAGTGCCTCCTTTATTTTATACTTAACAAAATGTATATAACGATTTGAAGTAGGGAAAGGTGCTTAATGGGATCTTCAGTGCCATGAAATCATGGATGGTTGTTGACAGTGCTTTCTGTAGGTTCCAAGCTGAATTTCAAGCAGTTTGATGTGTAACTAGATAGGTAAGGCTGTGATTGGAATGTAGGCAACCATCATTCTCTAACAAGACTACTGTATTAATTTTTGTCCATATAAACAAGAACAACCATATTATAACTTCTCTGTGCCTTGAAATCATTCTTAATAATTGTACATAATTGCAGACATCTTTGGAGGACAGAAAGGTCCAGAGCCAAAGGGGTACTCAGGAACAGAGCTACTCAGATCAGAAGTGGATTACACAAATATGCTCTGAGTTAAAATAATTTTTTTTATTTCAGTCCAGCTGAAATTACTGTGTTTTCATTCTAGTAATAGCATTGTCACCTTTTGTGGCTTTGAGAAAACCATTACCCTCCAAACTGGAGATGTGTTACTGTTGTTGTCTAATGAAACACCATTAGGAAAGGATGCATTTGTATATTGGTGCTTCACAAGACAGAGGACCTGCAGAGTATGGGAGAATACATCCTATTATTATGGACTTACTCATTTATCCTTTCTGTCATCAGAAAATGCTCCTGTTGAGACTTCGGCTGTAACATCTGAAGAGGCAGAGATTAAAGATTCAGAACAAACAGGAGATACTGAGGTAATTCTCCAGTCAGCTGAGTGATGTCCATTTTATTTTTAGTATTAGATTTGAAATTGCATTATTATAAAATGAGTTTTTTGAGAAGCTTCTATGGTTGATTCTTTTATGTCTGAGATGTCGCTACTGTAGGTGAGAACCTGCAGAGAACAGCTGGGGACCTGCTGCCATTTCTCAGCAGAAACTGTATAGGGGGATCACATCAGATCTGCCTTTATCTAGGTATTATATCAAGATACAGTGTAATTTGCTGGGACCTGGAATATTCCTGGACAATATGTCCATTGGTGAAAAACAAAATCTGGAGGAGTGAAAGGAGCAGAGACAACTCAATGAAATAAACACTGGCCTGATTTAAAGGCAGTTGGCTGATAGGAAAGGAGTAGCCTTTGAGAAGTTTGTTCTTATCTACACAGTGTCAGACCCTGGAATCAAATTCAGGCTACTTTCAGATGAAGCTCACTGTCTATCAAGGAAATGAAAACACTCAGTAGTGGGACTGTAACAGAATCTTCTGGTGCCTGAGTCCATTTTACCAAAGGCAGTTGCGTTGCCTCTCTTGTGTCAGCTTCTGTTTTAAAGCAACTTCAGTTCCTGGATTGCTATATACACATTTAGATACCATTTCAGCATCTCCTTTTTTGGATTGCTCCTAATTTGCATCTTAAATATTACAGTCTCTTTCACTAGGCAGCAGAAAGCCAGCAGTCTGGGAAGGATGAAAGAGGTGAATGCTCTCAGCGTGGAGTCACTGCTGTGTTTTCTTGCAGGCTGCAGGAGAGGGAGAGGCAGAGGAGGCAGGAGGTGAAGCAGCTGAGGCAGATGAGGCAGCTGAGACAGCAGAGGCAGAAGAGGCAGAAGAGCCTCCTCCCCCAAAAGTCCCTGAGAAGAAGATTGCAAACCAGTTCAACTTCATTGAGAGAGCTGCAATGACACACCAGAACCCTCTGCAGGTATGCTGCCATTCCTGCAGTGACCTGGAGGGTCTTTCCTTTGGGTGGGCATGTAGATCATCTGTGTTTGTGTCATATCCTGTGACCTCTGTAGATACTATCAGGAAGAAAAATACAGTATTTTACTGTTGCAAAACATTTGAGATGATGAAAATGGTGACTGAAAATTTCTTGCCTCATGTACTCTTGGACAGCCTATAAAAATCTTTGGTGCTACTGTAAATCCTTAAGCCTCTACTTGGATATAATATTTTGCATGTCGATTTTCTCATCTGAAAAAGTATGGAGCAAAGTTTAGGATAGTAGCTGAGGACTTGAAATGCATGAAAGCATTTTCTGGTTGCCACTCAGCCCCTTTATGGCCTCCCGCTTCATTTCTTATTACTGGAGCAGGGATATTAGTGCCCTTATATTAAAAGGACAAAAGTTTTTGTGCTTGTATTAAGCATGACTACTACAGTAACAAACCCATGTAAGTATAACAAATCTTTACTGCTTCTACATAACACATCTCCCTCCCACTCTGTGCATTCACCTTCCAGCGAGTACAGATCCAAACCCTTATGTTCCTTCCCTAAGCTTTTTGCTGAGCCTACAGCCTTTCCCTGGGAGCATGTCTTCATGGGACTCCCTGACTGAATGATCCCAGTGAAGTTGTACCCCAGCTGAGCATTCAAAAAGGAGCTTTCTGCATCAGAGATACAAATTTCAGGGAGAAAATTCTCTTATTTTCCTTGCTACCCTGCAGTCAGAGTATATGCAGCTTTCCTAGACAGCCTGCCTGACTTCTTGCAGTCGTCATACCTAAAGTTAGATGCCCCTGCATCTGATTGACTTGGAGGGATATAAGAGTAACTATGCTGCTGGAGCTACTATCTCCTAGAAGGAATATCACCTCTACCCACTCAGGAGAGTTTATCAGACAGCAGAGTGCTTGCTACAGTGTTTGAGCTTAGATTTTGCATCTTTTGACAATCCCAGTAGAGGACATGGAATTTATTATTTCTCTGCTCCCAGATCTGCATATTCTCTTTCCACTGACTTTATTGAAGGAGACTTGTGTATCTCTGCATGATTCTGACTTTGAAAGCAGAATATAGGCCTTACATAGTTGCAAGGTATTGCTATGTGCTGTACAGGACGTGCAGTTTCCACCTCTGAGACTTCTTAATTTCAGAGGTCAGTGAAATGCTACAGGCTGATTCTTAGAAAATGTTCTGACACAACAGTTTTTTCATTGGACAGCTGCTCCATTGAATGAAGGTTTCACAGAAATATATTAATTCATTTCAGAATGTTGGTGTAAGGATTATAAAAATATTATTTCAGTAGCATCAAATGAATTGTTTGTGAGTTTTATTCTGTTCAACACCTTTTGTTATTTCCAATTGACTTTTTAATATATAGGAAGAAACTTTTTAAAGTTGGTAGGATGTCATAATTGATGTTATAATTGGTACCAGAATGTTTCAAATGGTAAAGGTGAAACAAACCATTTGAATTCCTTCAAAATGGAATACTGAAATTAAATACTTAAAATATGTGGGGAGAAGAAAAATCTCACATCCTTGAGGAAGGTCTTTTCGTTTCCAAGAAAATCTGTTTGTAGTTGCATGATCACCAGTAGAGTGCAGTGCTCTAGAGGTCCTTTGGATGTCAAGTTAAT
Organism: Serilophus lunatus; assembly: GCA_013399895.1. Taxonomy (NCBI): domain Eukaryota; kingdom Metazoa; phylum Chordata; class Aves; order Passeriformes; family Eurylaimidae; genus Serilophus; species Serilophus lunatus. Next base: position 354,085 of record VXBA01002731.1, read on the forward strand.
CATGCATACTCTTTCCACAACTGCACTATGTCACTGCAAAAAAATTCAATGCCAAGATTGCTCTTCTTTATGCTTTTTATTTTATTTTTTTTAGGAAAGAGCATGTCAGTTGGAGCCTGCACCTAGTATGAATTTCTCAGCCAATGTTAACCAGGTATATATACATATTTATACTTTTTACCTTTGAAGTTTTTTTAGGGGGTATTTAGGAAACTGAGATATATGATAGTTAAAAATAAATTGTTTTGTTTACATTCCTTGCAGTGAAATTAATTCCCGTGCTGTGGCTTTTGTCTCTGGTTTGAATCTAAGAACAAACTCTTTTCTGCCTTAGTGGGGGAACTTGCTCACCTTTTTTATTTCTAAGGTTAAGTGTCTCAGTTTAGCTGCTTTTAATTGATTTATTTTTTTGCCAGCCGCCCTGACTAAGCCTGCTTTAGAGAGTCTTAAATGAATAGAAATGGGGAAACCACAGTGTGAGAATGGTTTGGGACTCAGCAAGAGGTGGGCTGCAGCTTGCAGGGCATTGACTCCTCCAGGGACACAGCTCCCTTTGGACTGGGAGCTGTTCTGTTGCTGAAGACCTTCCACCACTGTGTGGTGAGCAAGGTAGTTATTTGGGAGGGACTGTGGTCCAGCACTCAGTACCTGGTCAGCTGCTGGACAGAGGCAGGTTCAATGTGGCCTCAAAAGGCAGGAACAAAATAATGAAAAGGCATTTAGGATGTGTCTGTTCCACTTTTGAGTACTGTGTTTAGAGAGTGAAGACCTCTGAAGATTTTGTACAGTTGGGAACATACAAGAGTTCATGTAGTTTTGAGAGATATTGTTAAGAATTTGACATATGCAGCACTTCGGTTTTTACTTTGTCTGAGTATAACTGTATGCAGTGGCAAGTTTCTAAAGCCTGGTCTGAAACCAGATAAAAATATTGTTTCAAACCAGTGTATCCAACTGGTATTGAAAATACTGTTTTGCCACCAATGTAGCACAGGAACACTCAGGAGAAAGTGATAGGAAGGGGAGTGAAGGTGTCTCTGTTAGGTTGACAGTTGTATCCCAGTCTATTCCTGAACTTGAAATCACAGAGTAATTGGCCTGAGATCTTCCCTTCCTCCAGCTTGAGTTTACTTCCATTTTTTTTTCTGACAGTAAGATGACCTGAGACTTGGAACAGAAATCTGCAGATAATCAGACTATGGCTAAAATTTTTCATGAAATATTTGAAAGCTAAGAAGAAAAGTTTTCCATTGCTTTCCTTTCATTCTGTTGAAATTTTCAGTGGTTCTAAAATAATATTTCTACATAAACTCTTTACCCCACAATGTGTCTTCGTTCACGTTCTTTCTTGTGCTTACAATTTCCCATTTCAAACTTTTCTGTTCATTTCTTTCCCATACTTGTCTCATCTTCTTTGTCCGTTCCTCAATGTTTGGAACATTTTTCCATCTCATTTCTGGCTTCAAATTTACATCACATTGCATTTTTTTTAAAAAAAAAGGTTTCTGCTACCCTTCTTTATTCCAAAGCTCTAGTCTATATTTTGTGTTTGAGTCATACTCTCTCTCCCAAGGTGATGTGTCAGATTGCCTTTTATTTTTGTTCTGAAAAGTATTATAACTGTTTCAGATGGAGTACTAGCCCTTTAATACTAATAAATAATTCTTAAGTAGAAAAATTACTTTTGGATCTACTCAAGTAAGCCATTTGTGGCATGTGGCACAGCAGAGGATCTAAAATTGCACTGTTTCCATCATATGCTGCAGAGTTGGAGTCCAAGATTTAAATTGTGTTAAGCAGCTACAATTTAATTTCCAACACCACATGAGAAATGTCATAAATCAGATGTTTAATGCTTGTTTCCTATTAAACACTGGTAAATTAGCCAAATACAAAGTCCTACAAAAAAGATACGGAGTCAAAGCAGCAAGTAGAGTGTTGGAGGAAGGAAATTGTTGAGAACGCAATAATGTGTTTTTAAAAACATGTCCTGTCGTGCTTTAAAAATCCTGGACTTCAGCCCTTCACTTTTTGTGCAATAAGGCAGATGTTCAGCCCATTCCAAGAGCAGTGTTACTGTTGTGATGACTGTCATATTTTTGTGATGGTATAGATGGCTGTTCTCAGGAGCATTAATCAGGTCCTGATAAATCCTGCCTCTGTCTGTCTCTCAGTGGGACATCTATGATGCCTATGTGGAGGAACTTGAGAAAATTGAAAAAACAAAAGAGAAAGAAAAAGCAAAACCTCAGACAGTAAAGAGAGAAGAGAAGAGAGGCAGAAGAAGGTTATCCCAGGTGGAAGTACAGGTATGTTTTATAATACTAGAAGAAGGCTGCTCAGAGCATTTGTGGGTGCCTCTATAGTGCAAGTCAGGTGAAAGCAAGTCACACTGGCTTTGTAGCCAGTTGTCTCAATTGGCAAGTAACAACCTTAAGAAATGCAAAAATTAGTTTATGCTGGGAATTGTATTTCCAAAACAAGATTTCTGTTTTGCTGTAGAAAACAAGATTTCAATTTTGAATGATCTTACATGATCTCTAAGTGAGATATATAACTTTCTTTTTTTGTTGTTGTATATTACAGTTTTGTCTCATTTTTGATTATGAAAGGGATACAAAAATTAAAGAATTAGAAGCACTATGTGACTTTTCAAAGCATTTTAAGTGATGCGGAGATTTTTACATACAATATTTCAATCTGACAGGCAAAGAACTTTAGGACTATTTCAAAATTTAACACTGTGGTAAAATACTTTTCACTGTTTCTAAAATTTTAATTATAATTTTATAGAATTACAATTTATACACTTTCTAATTATAGATAGATAACTAGTATATAGCACATTACATAAAAGTTAATGATAGCTAATTGAATTAGAAAACTAGATACTTAGAACTGAATAATGATTCTGTGAGGCTTGACTTCATATGAGTGGGGATCTTGTATGCCTCATTTATTAATTTATTCATTTAGTCTGAAAGTGACAGGAGTGTTTGTCTTCAGTGCTTGGAGTTCTGTGCCACAGTCAGGAATTAAACGCCATGGTGTTATCTCAGGCAGAGTGATGGGACCATTCCATTCGGCCTCTCCAAGGCCTGTGAAGTAGCACTGTGAATGCAAGGCCTGCTGGACTGGAGTGTCCCCTTGGTCTGGATTCTCAGAGTAGCAGATTTCCTGTCACCTGCTATGCTTTGACCTGGTGCTGTGATCTTGCTAGGAGGGTGATACTGACTCCTAATCCAGGCTCCTCTGTCAGGAGTATCCTGGGAGTGCCTTGCAGGGAAGACTCAGTGGCTTGAGTTCATTCCACTCAAGTAACAGTATCTTCATCTTAAAACTACCATCCCTCTTCAAGCACTGAGATTATGATACAGAAACCCTGAAACATTTTCTTCCTGTTCCAGAGTGTTTTCAGGGAGTTGAGGAAGTTTCCATTAGGGTTTAAAAGAGTCTGATCTGTACAGAACTGTGGGTGGTTCTTTCCTTTCCAGTCTAAGTTAAACCATTTAGAAAGCAAACTGAAATAATTTCTGTAATGACTGGAGCAAAGTACATTGAGAGTCATGGAAATCTGTTCTTAATTTGCTCCTAAAACAGGTGTTGATATATCAACATATGTAAGGTGTGTATGTATATGTACGTATGTAATAAGAGCTGACTCCTGAAAACCTTTAGCACTTTCACGCCATATGGCTGATAAAACTGCGGAGAATTTGGCTGGTTTAGCCACCTCAGCAGCACTGTGCCAGCATAAACCTCAACATATAAACAGACCAGGAACATGTTCTGACAGGCTTCTTCCTGTGAATTGTGCCATGGGACTTCACAGTCCTTTCAAAAACTAATAAACTTTTCTCCTGAGTATGTTTTAGAGAATTAAGTCTGAAGTCAACATTACAATTGCAGGCTTAAAGGGTGGAATGATAAAAACTGGTAATGGAAGTAGAGTAAGTATTCTAGCAATGTGCGGTGGTTTAATCCACTTTTTAGCGTTCAGGGGGCAGGTTCAATAAAGGTGATGGAAAAATGAATAGAGTTTGCAGCAGGTGAACAGTTTATTACGGGGGTTTAAATTAGGGAAGTAGGGATAACCCACAGGGACCCCAGAATTACACAGAGGAACACCCGCCACGCAAGGAAAAAAAAACACAACAAAGGGAAAAAACAAAAAAAAGAAAGGGAACTGCTCTTTCAGCCAGATGGCCAGCGGAAAGAGCAGGGGGAAGGGTAGGAAAAGCGGTCTCTCTCCTGTCTCTCTCTCCTTGGAAGCACTTCTTGGCCCTTCAGGCTCTCTGAAAAACACAAAAAGAAATTAAAACAACTCCCTCCCACCACCTCTCTGAAGGG
>VXBA01002731.1:359388-402714 GCA_013399895.1 Serilophus lunatus
AAACTGCTGCACACTCCGCTGACACCAATAGGAAATTGGAATCCAGTCACTCATGATCTGTTCTTTGGTGCTTTGCTTTTCCCCCTTAACACTTTCTGGAGAGCTTGCAGGAAGGACAGAAAGTCACAAGAAAGGAAAACTTCTCTATGCAGAACCAAATTGAGGTCTTCTATAAGGCTGCTGGATCAATTTGAAGTCTTGAAGTCAACTTCAGGTCTTGAAGACCATGAATTTTCCACTTGTTAACTGAAGAATTGCAACCCAAAATAGTCCAAGGCTAAAATCAGACTTAAAACAGTCATGATGTCTGTTCATGTGTAATTTCTATGGAAATTAAAGGTCTCTTTAATTAATTTCTGGTCTCAAGTCAGCAAATGGAGAAGTGGGTTTGTGGAGCTTCTAGCACACAGGTTGCATACTTTGCACCATGATAATTGAAACAGAGCTTTCCCAGCTGAACCCCTTCTGAGGATAAACTGTGTTTGATCATTGCTGAAGGGAACTGTGGAATATCAGTCCAGAGATGTGGCTGATCTGGATGAAGGATACAATGGATTGAAGCAGCAATTGATTTCCACTATGGTTTTAGTCAGGCTAGGTATTAGTGAGAAAAGGAGAGTGATATCTATTGAGATAGCATCGGATTCAATCCAAAGGACAGAAAAAACGAGTGGCTCTTTCCACAGGTGGATCTCTAATGGAAGCTCTTGCAACGGTAGGAGGCCATGAAAGAGAAGATCCAAGAACCAGAGCCACAGTTGGAGATGGTGTAAAGTTTAGATGAGGATTAGAAAATGTAATGAATGAAAAAAGAGATAGAATGGTACTGGTACTGAATAAGACATCTTATTGATCTTTTGTGACTGGGACAGGAAGGATGTGATCCATGAAAGAACATGTTCAGAAGCAGAAAATAGAAAAGAGGAGAGGACAGCCTTGACAATTAAGCAGAAACTCCTCAGCAGGGGAAAAGAACTAGAATGAAGCTATGCATTGCAGTGAAGAGTTAGGAGAAACAAGGAAGTCATGGTTTAGAAAACAGAAGAGAGAGGCAGCTAACTGGAAAAAGAATGAAGATAAGGAAAGATTCCAGCAGAATGAAGGATGAGAATGATATAAAGAAGATATGAATGAATTAAAGTTGGAATGACAGAAAGTATTTTACTGAAGACTGTGATGAAGGACACTTAGAAATCTCTCTGTGTGCTTCTTGCTCAAATGGATCTAGAGAAGAAAGGGTGTGCTACATCTGAGAGCAGTGATACAACATTTGCTTTTGCTCAGTTTTCAATAAAGGCAGTACACAGAACACGGAGAACACAGATTATTAAAGAGGAATGATACGAAATTTTCTAAGCTGAAAACATCTGGTAGCAGAGATAACTAGGCAGAAGTGTATCTGCTTGCTCTGTTCTTACTGTTCCTCAGCCATCTGCTTAGGTTTCTGATTACAGGGAGGATACTTGATGACCTTAAAGGTCTTTTCCAATCTAAATGATTCTATGGTTCTACAACCCTGACCCAGAGACATGCTTGGTCTGATCCAGTACAACCTTCCTCATGTTGTTGGAAATGACAATATCTGAAATAGAAAGAAAATGCAAAGGCCTTCATTGCAATTGATGCAGGCTTGCTCCCATTACCCCCAGATGACAAGGCATGAAATCACAAGTCTGAGAGTAAAGATTTTTAATGACTCTCTCTGAAAAAGGGTGGAGCTATGTGATTGGAGTATCATGAAGACATGTTGTATGTCAAAGAGGTGAAAATGATTCCATTAGTTTGACTTTTAAAGTGCATGAGGCCACAGGATTAACAGGGAGGAAAAGAATACAGAGCTGGGAGTAAATATGAAATGGAGTAAAATAACACATGTTTACCAAAAGTAGGCTGTGTCCAAATAATTTCTTCTCTTTCTTTGATAAAATGCAAGTTGTATTTTCCCTTAAAAAGGAAAGTAGAATTAATCTTGCTGAAGTTCTGTAAATCTATTGCTACAGTGCCATTAGGCAATTATTAGATGTATCAGAAAAGTTGTGATTAGTACAGATTGGGAGGGACTGGTGGAGAGGAAACTGCATTATGGAGTATCAAGACCATCTTTGGTAAGGTGAGTGCTTACACTTTGTAATGACAGGGAGAAACAAGAGTGTGTTGGTTGGTAAGCTGTGATGTGCCTTTAAGACACCAGTATATTAGTGGAATATACTCTGTGATGCACAGCAGGGATGCTATGTTAGGCAAGGTGGGGTGTTCCCTTTTCAGCAGTAGTGCAGGCATAGTTTCAAAGTATGCCTTTTTCAAAGATGATGGATTACAAACCTGCATAGACATGGAAAAGACTTTAAGAAATCGAAAGCTGGAATACACAAGGCTGAAAAATCTTGACATAATTATCTGTTAATGCAAAGGCAAAAAGGGAATATGAGTTAGATAATAGAGAGGGAGAATTACCGAGGCAGAGGATAATGTCAACAGAAGTACAGATGGATGTGAACCAGTTAGGAATATGTTAAAGCTGGAACTTAACTGCATTGGAACAGTCACTAATCTCCTCTGAAATAGAAGTGCTTGATCATTATTCTAAGAAGTCCAAACAAAATTTGTATTTAACAGAGAAATGTGCATTCCTGAGTCATGTGAGGTCCTGCCTGACTTGTCTGTCTCACCATAGCATTCCCCCTTTCTGAGATATGCCTGGTGAGATAGCCCCTAGGGTTTTAGCTATCATTTGGAAGTGTTTGGATAACCAGTATTATTTTTTACTGCAGAAATTAGAAGGCAGTTAATTTCACCTTATTGTTCACCTGTTCCTGGTCATCCCTAGGAGTGGATGAGTTGTTACCAACTCCCTTGTCTTCAATTTTCTGTTTACAGTGCATCAGAATTAAAAGCAAAGAGTGAAAATGAACAATTGAATACAATTCTGGAAATTAATAACTGGTTTATACCATATTATATTATTAATACAGCGTGTCCAAAACTATGATATAAAGTCTTAAGTATGTAAACATCATGTTGTGACTGTCCTGTGGCTCTGAGACAGTGACACATGACCACCTTTCCTTTTGTCTATTGGCTGTATTAACCAAAACAATCTTTGGACTATGAAACCAGATGAATTCACAGTAAAGAGGAGACTCCATTTTGGGAGGTCATTTGTCCACTGTATAATATTGTATATAGTCTTTCTTTGCTGGATCCTCTGGACCAGCACCATGCACACAGAGTCTGTATGTTTTGTTGGCAGTTGTGGTTTCAGAGGGTCCCGATCTCTGATGCCACCAAATAGATGATTCCATTTTAAGGGATCTCAAACAAAACTGGACAACACTAGTTGACACAATTCAACCTGAGAGGCTTTATTTGGTATTTACAGTGGGTCTTGCAAGGCACAGAGATGTTGGCTGGGCAACATATGACAGCAGCCCTGTACTGTGCTTCTTCCTTTGCAAGCCGAGGGCTCCTCTAGGCACAGTGTATGTATTGCTGGTGTGATGAGCAGTTACTGCTCTACTTTTACAATGAAGTTTGTCTTCTGGATATGCAGTTACACACTAGCAGAAGCTTTTTTTATGCTTCAGTTTGTAGGAGTTACACGTTGCAACCGGCCAGCTGCTGAGAGGCAAATATGAAGCCATTAGTGTTAATGAGTTGCAGAGCAAGACCAAGAAATTTATTTTCAAAGTACTAGTCCATTAGCCATTTTACATGTGATTCGGTTGACATTATTGCTGTTCTAAAAATAACTTATGCATAGAAATAAACAAAACAAATGTGTTATCCTATGAACTGTCATCGTTATTTGGCCAGCTGGTCCAGAGCTGGCCTACAGTGGAAAAGTGAGTTTCAAATCAAAATTTAAAAAAAAAAAAAAAGAATAAATTAGCCTAGCACTTCCTCTGAAGATTTACTTCAGTACCATAGAGAGTAAATGAAACCTGAAATAGGATAGGATACAATGAAAAAATAACTGACTCCAATCCAGTTTAATGCCAAAAATGTAGTTAGTCACGGCTGTATTGCTAACAGAAAAGCTGACTTAACACTTTTTCGATTCATATGGAGAGTTTCCTGCACTGCAGAAAAAATAAATCAATTGAATAATATATTGTTTCTGCATTTACAGGGCTGGGGTTTTGGTTGGTTGGTTGGTTTTGGTTTTGTTTGGTTTTTTGTCCAATTTAAAGCTTACTTTCCATTGACCAAAAAAACCAAACAGACTACAGAATCATAATATCACTGAATCATAGAATGATTTGGGTTGGAAAAGACCTTAAAGATCATCTCATTCCAGCCATCCTGTCTTGGTCAGGAACACCTTCCACTAGATCAGGTTTCTCAAAGCCCCATCCAGTCTGGCCTTGGACACTTCCAGGGGTGAGGTATCCACAGCTTCTCTGCGCAGTCTGTGCTAGGGTCTCACCACCCTCACAGTAAAGAATTCCTTCTTGTTGTTTAAACTAAATCTAACCTTTTTTGGTTTAAAACAGGTTTCCTCATCCTCTCTCTAGACTTCCTGATAGTCGCTCCTTACATTTTCTGTAGGCTCACTTTAGGTACTAAAGGAGATGCTATGAAGTCTCCCTGGAGCCTTCTTTTTTCCGGGCTGAATAATTCCAATTCTCTCAACCTGTCTCCTTAGGAGAGTGGCTCCAGCCTTCAGTCTGTCTTTGTGGCCCTCCCTGACTCCAACAGGTTGATGTCCTTCCTGTGCTGGAGACCCCAGAGCTGGATGCAGTGCTCCAGGTGGGGTCTCACTGGAGTGGAGCAGAAGGGCAGAATCCCTTCCAGTGACCTGCTACCAATACTGCTCTGGATGCAGCCCAGGACATGATTTGCTTTCTGGACAGCAAGTGCACATTACCAGGTCATTTTTCATCCATCATTACCCTTAAATCCTTCTCAGGGCTGCTCTTAATCCATTCATTATCCAGCCTATAACAATGTTCAAGATTCTCCCAACCAGGGTATAGGACCTCGCACTTGACCTTGTTGAACTTCATGAAGTTCACACAGACCCATTTCTTAAGTCTGTCCAGGTCCCTCTGGATGGCACATCCCTTCTCTCCCACATGTTGACCGCACCAGACAGCTTGATGTCATCACAGAGTAGGCAGGATCTAGCATTCATCTTTGAGAACACATGAAGTAAGCCCAGTCTTATGATCTTCAGCCCAAAATGTTGTCTGAGGTTGGAAAGTCAGAATGCCTGTAGTACAAATTCCTTTGGGTGTGTAAAAGCATAGGACCTGTGTGACCCTGCTCATGTCTGTAGAGTACAGCGCTGCCCTTCTTCCCCAACACCTTCCAGTAGCAGGTGCCTTTTAAAATAGAAGAGAAACTTTGTCCTGTATAACTGGTAAATGGAAGCCAATAAACATGATGAACCAGCAGGACTATAGGGGACCTGTTCTCTATACCTTGTAACTATGACTTTTACAGTGTTGGAGAGAAAATTGTGTATTGCATTCCACTTTTTCTAAATCAAATTGTAATCTGTTCAACATTTAACCTCTGTTACTTAAGCTTACTCAGAGCAATCTGCTGATGGTAGCCAATGACTTTTATAGTCATGATCCCAATTTTGCTGGACAAGTGTTAGTGAAGGTGAATTGCCTTTTTTTTTTTTTTTAAGGAAATGTTTTAGAGAAAAACAGGTGTTACTGAGACAGAAGTCAAAATGGCAACTAAAAGTAAAAAAAGAGAAATCCCAGCATTTAGGACTCTTGATTGCTGCTTGAGGAGTTTCAAGCATCCTCTTTCTCTCCCTCTTTAATCTCTCTTAACATTTATGACTTCCTAATGTCTAGGGAATATCATGCTATGCCAAAATTTGAAAACATCTTTTCCTGTACTTTCTTAAATTCTGAATATGACAGTAAATTCCCTGTGTTTTTAAGAAATTCTCTCCCAGACCCAGGGAAAACTTGAAGAACATGAGAGGAACCACATGACTTGAGATCAAGACGAACCCCAAGTCAATGTGTAAGGAAGGGTAAGAACACAGCAAGAGTATGTCCCAGTCACCAAACATTCTTCCAGCCTTCAACTATTTTGAACATCCATTTTGAACTTGACTTACACAAGTTTCTATCAGAAGAGACAATGTCCACCCTTTCCTGGCTTTTTAGACTTGTCTCATGTCTTTCCAAGCCATCCTTTCTCAAGACTGTCAAGTCCCAGCCTACTCAGTTTTTCCTGGACAGAAACCATCCCAGATTTGGACCATATTTGCTCCCCTTCTCTGAACTTGGTTTCAATTTCTGCTTAATCCTGTCTGGGGTGGGAGAAAAGGAATGCTTATATTGCTGGAGGGATAAGCAAACCATGGATTTGTGAAAGTATAGCAGTTTATAGATTTTTTTTCTCCTCTTTCATTCTTTAATCTCTGTTCAGACCTATGAGTTTCATGCTCCTTGAGGCAAGACTCAATCTCCCTTGAGTCTGTGCAGAGCACAGGGAAGAAACAGAGGGCTGGACGCACGTAATCTGAAGTCATGTTATTAGTTCTGACTGTGACTGCATTTTGGCAACTCATTTCACTTTTTCTTTTCATGTTCAGGGCATTCTCTGAGCTGTGTCAAGGATGACATGTTTCTTTTCAGTATTGTCACTGTGAAGAAAATTTTGCTATGCTGGCACCCATCAGTCCCTAGCAGGGGTTTGAAGATTAAAGGTTTTTAAATGCTGATGGGGTAGCAGTAATAGGTGTGGGTTCAGGTACCTGGAGCAGCGTGCTTTCAGAGCACTTTACATATGCCTTGGCATTGTCACATCATTGCACAGAGCTGTGATGGCACCATTCTCATGGTCCAGCACAGTCTATGGACTTTAAGCTCTGTCTTTCCCACTGCTGGCCCCCTGGCTTCTTGTCCTGCTAGCTAGTTAATCCAGTTTGGATTTTGCTGATGGTTGCACATACACACAGAGATTATGGGGAACACAGTCACACAAAATGTAGTGGACAATAGTGCTTGGTAAGAAGATGGTTTAAGACTGTGGTGATCAGGTACAGGACTCTGTCAGACAAGCAGACCAACCACGCACCTGCCGACAAGCAAACAGCCCCTGCTAGGCTCTCTTTTCTCCATTTGTCCATAGATGTGTGAATGCATCAGTTTGGAATTACCCAGTGATGGATTAAAGGACTCCTAAATCCTATGATGTTTACTTAAAGCAAGAGGCCGCAGGGCTGTCCAGGTAGGGAGGAGAGGGTGCTCATGCATAATCAAGCACCTATGATTTCATGAACTGTTATCCAGTGAGTTAGGGAGGAATCGTGTGGTTTTAGCTCATCCTGTCACTGGGTAGCTTGAAAGACAAGACTCGTAATTGCCTTCACAAGTAAGTAACTTCTAAATGAGCTAAATCAGAAACAAACACTGAAGTTACTGCAGCTCATCTGTGGGTGGCATCTTGCTAAATTTACAATAAAGTGTTTGCTTTGTTTCAAGTGCCATTATCATTAGATGCTGGTTTGAGGCATTTCAAATTAATCTTTGTTCAAGATCAAAGGACTCAAGTTTTTTCAGTCAGATGAGGTCTGAAGGACCTGTAAGCAGATAGGAAATATATTTTCTTTTCCTTTTCTTTTCAGTACGATGATTCTATAACCAAGATCTCAAAGGCTGCTAAAATAGCAGAGCGGATGGTGAATCTGAACACATTTGATGACATTGCACAAGGTATGGCCCAGTGAGAGATGCTTCTAACTCAAGCCTGCAGTCTTGCAGTCAAGTGACTACAGCCATAGCAAGGACAGGAAAGAACAGAATGGAACAGAACAGAGAAACCAATTAGAATGAGCAGGGCTAGGAACGTAGTAACTCACATAGGCAAATAGTACAGAAGACTGCGGGCATGGAAAGAACATGCCACATTAACCCTGCTCTGAGCTGGCTGGGGACAGCAGGTCTAGTCAAGCATCGCCCTCCCTCATCAGGTACTTCTCTCCTGGAAAAGGTGCTGGTGACAGCAGCCACTGCCATATCTGTTCATATACAGATCCTAGACAGCTCAATCTTGATGTCATTTTGCAGGAGTTTTGCTCTGTCTACTCAACTCTCTCCCAAAAGGCCATGTCTAGCTGTGGCCTGAAGCCACACCTTGTTCCAGGCTTCTGCTTTCTTGTTAATCCTTTGTCTGCTGATCATCAGTTTGATTTTTATTTTTCCTGTGTGTGTGTGAGGACTTGATCATTGGTAAAATGCACTTACAGGGCTGAGGTGCTGGTCTGGAGTGAAGACTTAAGGACTGAGACAGTTTTTACACTAACTATTGAGATGTGAGGATAAAAGTATTTTTTAAAGCTTCCCTGACACCGAACTGTTCTGATTTGTTTCTGATTTGTACACGGGGACCTTTTCCTTGATTTTGTTTGTTTTAGATTTTAAATATTTTGAGGATGCCTCAGATGAATTTAGAGGCCAGCAAGGAACCCTACTCCCACTCTGGAAGTTCCAGTATGCCAAAACCAAGAAACTTGCAGTTACTGCCATCTCCTGGTAAGTCTCTTCATTCCAAACTTACTCTCGACTTTTGGGCGGGGGAATGGAATGGAATGGTATTTTAAAGCAGGGCTGTTTTTTCCGGGAACACGGGGTTGAATTATTACAGTCAGTTCCTTAGGCAGCACCTACACATGCCCAGTACTTCTGGATGCACAGCAAATTGTGTAAAGCTGAAATGGGCCAGGCTTGAGCCCTTCAGGAGAAACTAAAGGCAGCAGGGTCTGTGCAGCACTGGGGAAAACTGAGTGCAGTTAGCGGAGCAAAGAAGATTCCTTTATTGGGAATCTTTGGACAATATGTGTAGGAACTAGCCTGGGGAATAATGACTACATTTTTGACAAGTATTTAGAAGAATTAAAGCAGCAGAAATCTGCAAGGCAAGTAACACAGTAGACTGTGAAATGCTGAGGCACTGATATGAGACAAGATCTTTATACATGAATCATAGAATCATAGAATGTCCTGAGTTGGAAGGGACCTACAAATCAAATCCAACTCCTGGACCTGCACAGAATAACCCCAAGATTCCCACCCTGTGCCTGAAAACATTCTCCAAACACTTCTTGAACTCCCTCAGGCTTGATGGTGTAGCCACTTCCCTGGGGAGCCTCTTCCAACCACCCTCTGAGTGAAGAACCTTTTCCTAATATCCAACCTAAACAACCCATGACACAACTTCAGGCAATTCCCAGAAGTCCTGTCACCGGTCATCACAGAAAAGAGACCAGTGCCTGCCCCTCTTCTTCCCCTCAGGAGAAAGTTGTAACTGTAGTGAGATCTCCCCTCAGTCACCTCAGCCGGTTCTCAAATGGCTTCCCCTCCCGACAGCCGTAGTATTTGTGTATTAGGATCTTGTACAGTCCAGTGCAACAGGCATTTGCCCTGCAGTCCACTTTTTTTTCATAGTCAGTCCAAAAATAATCACTGATGCTTGGAAATCAACTGTATTTTTTTCTGTGAAAAAAGCCCTCATCACCAACATGAATGAGTCATTTCACTTTTTAACATGCCTGATCCTTCTCAGTGTTGGGTTGTTTCTTGTACATAGCATGACACATAGCTAGTTAGCTCCTGCCTTGTTTTCCCTTGCTATGATGCCTGCTCTCTTGTGGAACAGTATGAGCACATCTGTGCCTTGCCAAGGAGCATCTATGAAGAGACAAATTGGGATTGCAGTCTGCTGCCTTTCAAGCCACTGTAGTATTATATGGTAGAGTATTAAGCATGAGGTTGTGTGAGAATTACAAAATAACTCTAAAATAGGAAGCAAAATTGGGAGAAAAGGCATCCCTAATAGGTAATTTGTACTGCTGTTATTCTTGTCTTCAGGAAATGATAACAGAAAGATGGCCCTGAGATTGGAAGAATGACTCCAAATTGCTTTATGTAATAAGCTTTCGTAATTTAACTTTCATTCTCGTGTTTTTTAGCGGTGATGATGCATTTAGTGGAAAGAGCAAGAGCATTAGAATGCCTAGGTATTAGCCCAAATGAAAAAAGAGAAACGAAAAGAGAAGTGGTTTTATTTTATCAATTTATAACAGCAAGGTAAAGAGAATACTCATAGGTAATTTTCACACACATTCATTTCACAGAATTGTTATCCACTGGTTGTGCTGTGTGAGCTCAAGGGTAGCAACAGTGCTGACCTTTGTCCCATGGCAACTCTACCTGCAGTAACTATCCACACACAGTAGAGGTTGTAGAGGAGGTAGATATTTACCAAGTAAAGGGACTTTAGAAGACATAGGAGATGCCTAATTGCTTGTAGTCAGTATTTGCCTCAGCAAATATACTGCTAATCAACTGGGTCAGAAAGAAATTTCCCATCTTGATCCATGAGAACGATCATGAATTCATGAACTGATAACTGTCTCTTGAAGCACTCCTCATTATTTAATAGCAGGTAGGGAAAGTGAGTTTATTGATTTAGAAACTCTTTTATTCATGTCCCTTAAGGATGGAAAACGACATATTCCTGACTTTTTCTTACCCTCAAAGACCTCTTTTTTAAAAGTAAACTTTCCATGATTATGAAATAGATAAGCCAAGAAGTGAGAGAGACTGACATCATGCCTCTATATACCCTTTTTATCCTTTTCATCTGCTGTCTGGGTCTTCTGATGTTCTGCTTTTTTATGTATCTTGAGTTTAGAAGAATCACTTATTACAAACTTTACTGGTGCATATGGTCAAAATGGTAAAGTCCTCAGACTCTTTAGTCCTGTGAGAATGGACTATGAAGTTAACGTGTGAAATACTGTGCATTTCTGTGGAACTATGTGGTTAATAATAAATGCAATCTTATATATATTTTCTCATTACAGGAATCCAAAGTACAAGGACCTATTTGCAGTGGGATATGGCTCTTGTAAGTAGTAAATGCAAAAGAATAATTGAGAGATTTAAAATATTAAATAAGTGCACTGAGATCAATTCAGATCATCCTCTGGGGCATGGATTGCATCTCATAGCAAGGACTCACCTAATTTTAAAGCAGTAAATTGAGATTTAACTCAATACAAGGATTAGGCATTTCCATTCCATGACAAACATTTAGACATACATAGGCACAGACAGCAGTTATTGGAAGACTGAAACAAATTTAAAACAGGATAGTATGACACATAATGAAATTGTTGAACAATTCTTCCTTCCTTTGTGACCTGAGGACAGACACACATGGTTTTAATTTAGATAAATTCATGGGGGCCCAGTTTGCTGTTGGAAGAATAAACCATCTGAATCAGTAAGTTGAGAGTTGAGTTGCTGGAAGCTATGTGGGGACAGACCTGCATTTGATGGGGTTCTCACACAATTTGTACTGAATTACTACTCAGTACTATTTGATTCAAGATACTTGGCTACAGGGACTTTGGTATGGTCCCAAATATGTATTCATTCTTATGAATTTCTCTGTGGTCTGACAGTGAAACCAGATGGGTTGTCTTCGTTTACTAGTAAGGATTGTGCTCTGCTTGCAATATTGCAACACATAATTTTTCTTTCAAAAATACATTTTTCTCTTGACTTGCACTCTATCTGAGTCATGGAATGCTCCTGGTAGTTTGCCAAGAAGCCTAAATTGGCCTGACACTCTTTAATTCAGCAGGCAGCAGCTATTCTAAAGAGCAAATTGGACTCAGCTTGCGCAAAGGAAAGCATGGTGAGAAGTGCTCAAGGTAGTCCTTGCCTTGTACAGCATAGCAAAATCTTATTTTGCTCACACCCCTGTGCTCCAAGAGTGTAGGAATCGGAAAGTGCCTTCCCACTGCCCTGCCAGCCAGCTGCCAGAGGAGTGGACAAGCTCAAGGAAGATAACCTCTCTCCTTAGCCTGTTCAGGCAGCTGTTTTTACACTGAGACAGACACTTATGTATGGTTATCTGTTAGTTCTGCCGGGGTCCATTGTGCTAAAGGCACTGGTCCAGAGGGAAGGCACTTCCTGAGTCAGTGGCTAAGTGATCAAGAGATCCAGAAGACTTCTTATCCCATTTTTATAGTGGACAGAGGGCATAGTTCCTCTCAGCTGTACCTACAAACTGAGTCTCTGCTCTAAACTCTGCCTTTACTCAGCAGGGAGAGATCAGCACATCCAGAGTTCATCCATCCTGATGTTCAAGAGAGGACCTTAGTGGCCCTCTGAAAGGTGTGATCTCTCCCCACCAGTGAACCTAGGCAGAGCACCAAGCCTAAATGTTTGTTCCTTAGATTACTAAAGTGAGGTGAGATAAATCCAGGCCAGAAGAAATAATCCTGGAGTAACGGGCTGGGGTATCTTTGAGACTGCTGTGGCTATAATTACATCACCAGGCTTTTGTGCAGCAGGCATTTGGGAGCTCTGCCAAGATACAAGTAACACATTTGTCCTACTGCCCAAAGTATACTTTTTGAAACAAAAGGTCCCTTGTTTACTGTGGATTGATTTCAGTCCAGAACGGTATGTTATTTACAAAGAAGGCTCTAGCCTCTCTTTTGGTTTTGTATCCTATTTCTGCGGCTTTCACTGGTAATTTATTTGGATGGAGTTTCTGATGCTAACAGCATTTCTATGGCATGAGACAGGCTCTTTTGAACAAGAAAATACTGTCGTTGTAATTTGCAATTCAAGGTTTATGCTGCTTGGCTGGAATTTATTTTTATTCCCATTAGGAGGAGCTGTCTTTCTGTTTTTGTTTTCGCATAAATGAGACCGCTGGGTCTCTGGCTAGACTGACAGCCTGCAGTGCAGGGTTCAAAGAGGCTGTGGTGGGTGTTGAGTTTGTGTTCTGCCTTGCTGATGAGAGCATTATGAATACAAGCTCAGGTCTTTGCAATCACCTCAGTTCATGATCCAAAAGCAAGTGAGCCTCTGACAGTCTTCAGAGATTGCTTTGCATGTGCAGCTCCAACTGCCAGCACGTGAACTGAGTAGGAAAAAATGTTGTCTATATGACCCATGTCATATGCTACAGTTTCATTGGATTTAATGCATGTAACTTTCACAAGGATGTGTGAAAAGCATGGAGTCACACACAGAGCACTGGCAATCTGAAGTATTTTGCAAAAGTATCTACTCAGTCTGAAATAGGGCTTTATGCAGACAGACGTAAACCCTGTAAAGATACGTATACTGTTGTAGGTTTCTTGTACAAAAACAGCGTGAGCAATGCTGACACAGGGTCCTTGTACTGATGTGACTGCCTCCAAAGTAAGAAACTAAACTAAACTGGTTTTGATTTGTGACCAAACTAAATTGGTGTCACATCTAGACCAGAGCTTTCATGGAGATGACCTGGCTCTTAATAGATGTACTGAAGCTGAGGAGTCATGGTGGAACACAGATCATGGAACAGCTCTTGTTGCTGCTCTCCTGTTGCTTCTCCTGTAATACAGAGAGAGGTAAACACAGCAAGGCTGGGTGTACTTACTGGACAGTCTTGTATTTTCCCATTTCTCATTTCTCTGCCCAATGAACAAGGATAGTCTTTTATTTACTGCCCTCCACTGAGTGAGGCTGATGGATGATCAGTCACTGCAGTAAAGATATTCCCAAATATGACACTCTCAGGGTGCTTGAGAGAGAACAGGGAGAGGAGAAAATAAGCCAACTGGCTAATTTTACAGTGAGGTACTGCATCCTCCTGTTCACCTTTATACTTCATAGGCATTTACAGAATCAGAGACTTCAATTAGAAATTAGAATGAGAAAATGACAAATGAATGAAGAAAACAACAACTAACTCACTCATAGAGGGGAAAGGTCATCCTGTAGGAACTGAGAGGATATGTATGGAGATATGTCCTTTCCCTCCCCCTCTTTTTCTGCAAGAAGCCTCAGTTCCCTCACTCTGGAAAGCAAATAGTGGAAAAAAATAATTAGTAATAAATTCCAAATCCACTACTCACCCAAAATATTTAATAAAAATTTAGATCCACTCCCTATCACATCACTTAGGTTGGTACATAACCTGTTTCAAGCCCCAGAGATTTCTACTAGACCAAATACTTTGTTTTCCAGCAAAATATTTCTCTGCCAAATATGAATTTGAGAGACAAATAAAAGGAATCATAGAATCATAGATTTGAGTTAAAAGGAACCTTAAAGATCATACAATTCAAATTCCCCTCTGCCATGGGCAGGAATGCCACCCACTAGATCATGTTGCTTAGGGCATCCAACTAGGCCTTCAACACTCTCAGGGATGGTGCACACAGAGATTCTCTGGGTGACCTGTTCCAGTGTCTCACCATCCTCATAGTAAGAATTTATTACTAATATCTAAATTCTCCTTCAGTTTGAAAAGGTTATTCCTTATCCTACCACTATTTGTCCATGGCAATGTCCATCTATTTTATAAACCCCCTTTAAGGCTGCAATAATATCTTCCCAGGGTGTTCTCTTCTCCAGGCTGGACAATCCCAATTCTCTCAGCCTGTCTTCATAGCAGAGGTGCTCCAACTTTTTTATCATGCTTGTGGCCTCCTATGGACTTGCTGCAACACGTCCTTCCTTGTCTTGTCCAGAGAACATGTAAGTGTAAAACATGATGGAAGGTGGGAAATGTTGAGGAGGCAAGGGCTGAAGAGGTGATTGTGATGATGATGGCTAGACCATGGCAGTGGTTTTCCGAAGAAGTTGAGGCAAGATCTCCCTTGTGGAGGTGCCAGAGAGAAGAGAGGGCACAGGATGTGCAGAACTCTGTTTGGAGCAGGACTTACAGAAGGTGTTGAGTGGAGGTGGCTTCCCTTTGTCCCAAAGACTTGTTCCTGTGCTGCTGAGACAAAGAAACATCAGCAAGTTTTTTGTAAGAGAGCCTTATTTGATGTGGCATAAATAGGTGAATAAATAAATAAAACCCTCTATCCAAATAAATAGGTGAGTGTTGTGGTTTAAGAATGGTTTTTCCCAATTTAGAGTTCCCATTGAAACTTCAAACCACATGTCGCTTCCTTGCTTCCCTCTCCTCCTCCCTCCTGCTGTGGGTGGCTAGAGAGGAGAATTGGAGGCACAAAAGGTGCCTCAACCTGTGATCCTTGGTTGAGGTAAGAACAAGAACAATATACTAGAGGGAGCAATGAGATAAGGAAACAAACAGTAACAATTAATAACAGGATGTACAAAATGGGCAAACAATTCTCATCCACTTGCTTGGAACTGACATTATCCAGCTGCTCCCTCCTCCACACTTACTTGGCTGGTAGGGATGTCTTTTGCTCCACCACCTCTGCCAATGATGTGAAGTGGTATGGAATAACCTCTGGGTTATTCCTCTAGGTTCTTGCTACTGGAAAAATTGATCCTGTCCTGGCCAGAAACAGGATGCTATCCACCCCTTATTCTACACCGTCTACATATACCTTCCAACTATATACATATATAAAAAAATATATACACAAGCACAGGTACCATTTCCATAGTCAGTGACTCACTCCAAGATGTCTGTTGAGTTCATTTGGTCCATGTCTGTGGGTTCTGTCCATCCTAGATGTCTTCCAAGGCAGGAGGGCTGGTGTGATGTGGGTTGGTCGCAGGCTGTATCAGGAGGTCCGACTGGTGTACCTGGAGCAGTCTGTCCTTATAGGCTGTGGTAGTTATGGCGTACAGTGGCAGTGTCATTCAGCAGACAATTATATACAATTCAGCTTTACAGCCTGGATCAGTGTCCTGCCCTTTCCTGCCAAAGGAATGGAGAAAAACACAGTATTTGTTGGTGAAGACCAAAGCAAACATGCTGTTGGTTACGTCAGTCTTTTCCATGTCCATTTTAGCCAAGTCTCCCATTTTATTCATCAGGCGGCTACAGCTGCTTTCATCTTCCTTTGCTGTCTTTTGTGTACTTGAAAAAAAACCATCCTTGCTATTTGTTACATCACGAGACAAATTCAGCTCCAGCTGTGCCTTGGCTTTCCTGATTCCCTCCTTGCAATCCAGACCATATCCCTATAATCTCTCCAGAATGTATATACCTGTCTCCACTGCCTATGTATTTTGGTTTTGTGTTTTAATTTGGCTAAGAGGTCTTGACCTAGTTGACCTCTTACCTCCCTTACCCAATTTCTTGCACACCAAGATGGAGAGTTCTTACACTTAAGAAAGAAATCTTCAAATGTCTCCCAGCTCTCACTCACTTCTTTATCTCTGAGAGCATTTTCCCAAGGGTTCATGCACTAAACAGTCAAAAGTTAGGATCTGGAAGTGAAACAATTTTTAATCCAACCAGTATGTGCCCTGCTATTTCCATGTCATCTAAGTTGTAAAATCAAATCTTGAGATCTATTTAATTGAATGCTGAACATATACATTTATATTTTTGTTAGCACAGTTATTTCATCAGTCATCTTGACAAGAGGGATGGCAGTTTTGATGAAACATTTACCCTCTCCATAGGTCTAGGGATCCAAATAATAGGTGTGATAACTCAGCAGGACTGGAGTCCTTATACTGAAAGAATTTCACTGCATGCAGATAAGGTCTGTGATAGTTAATTCTTGTTGACTACTTGTTAGCTGCTCTTGAAATGTATATAAATCCTTCAAGTTCCTTATGAGATCTCAGTCAAATTGTGGAAATAACAATTTAAAATCATAGAATCGTAGAATGTCCTGAGTTGGAAGGGACCTGCAAGGATCATAGAGGTCTGGCCCTGTATAGGACATCCACAGGAATAACACCATGTGCCTGAGAGCATGTGTCTTGAGCTCTGTCAGCCTTTGTGCTGTAACCACGTTCCTAGGAAGCCTGTTCCAGTTCTCAGTCACCCTCTGGGTGAAGACCTTTTTCTGATATCTGGCCTAAACTTTTCCTAACACAACTTCATGAAATTCCCTCAGGTCCTGTCACTGGTCACCACAAAGAAAGCATCAGTGCTTGCCCCGCCACTTTCCCCCATGAGGAAGTTGTCACTACAATGAGGTCTGCCCTCAGTCTCCTCCGTGCAGAACAGACTAAATGACCTCAGCTGCTCCCCACTCAAAGTCCATCACCTTATTTCTTGCCCTCCTTTGGACGTTTTCTAATGGCACAATAACTTATATTGTGGTGCCCAAAACTGTCACAATATTCAAGGTAAGTCCACCCCAGGTCAGAGCAGAGCAGGACAATGACCTCCCTGGCCCCATCAGTGATGTTTTACCTGATAGCCCCAGCACACGGTTGGTACTCCTGGCTGCCAGGGCACTGTTGACTCATTCAACTTGCCATGGACCAGGAACCCCAGGTCCCTTTTCACAGCACTCTCCAAAATCTCATTCCCCAAAATCTCATTCCCCAATCTTCAACACTTGCCCCTGTTAAACTTCACACAACTGGTGATTTCTCAGCCCTCTCATTTGTCAGACTCTCTGCAGGACCCCTCTGCCTCAGGGGGAGACATCGGTTCCCAATTTAGTATCACAGGCAAAACTATTTAATATACCTTTGGGTCCTGTGTCCAAGCTGTTTATGAAGACATTGAAGACCTCTGGATCGTCTTCAAAACGATGGAGCCCTGTGGAGACTCACTAGTGACCAGTCACCAGCCTGAGTGACCCAATTCACTACAACCCCTTGTGCCTTACCCATCAGCCAGCTGTTCATTCATTGCATGATAGAGTTATCTGTCTGTATGCTGGAGATTTTGTCCAGATCATATTTAGGGATCACAGCTCTCTGAAACTCAATACATTAGAAAATCATAAAAAAAAGACCTGAAAATAATTTCAGAAAGTTATTAATACATCTCCATGCAAGATTGTACTTTATTTATAAAATGGGTTTGAAGTCTAAATTTAGCCCACCTAATGGTGTGTGCATGCACTGTAATTCCTGACACCATTGACAGCATAACCCTATAGATGACAGGCAATCCTTGCAACAAGGACAGAAGTGTGTGTTTGAGAAGGCGAACCTTAAAAGCCTGAAAACTTGGATCTAACCGTACAGGCTATGGGCTTAAGGAGACTCAGTGCTACAAAATGTGCCAGGTGTTTGTTTGTGGGTAATTTTCTTCTCTGCAGTGGTAGATTTAAAGGTTGTGATGCAGGATGTGGAAGATAGTCTGGAATGGATTTACATAACAAGCTGCTGTTAAATTTGGAATTTTCTGATGAATGACCAAAGAGCTTTAAGTAAAAGCATTAGGTGGATTGAATACTGCCTAACAAATTCAGATTTTTGAACCAGCTCACAGAAAGTCTCTTCTAAGATGTTTATGTATTTAAATTATGTTCCCAGAACAGGCAGAGAAGACTTCTGGGAGCAGAAATCCTTGCTAATCTTTCTCTAAGCTACATGAGTTTATTTTTATATTGGGAATAGAGATTGACGACCTTGTCAGACAGAGAAAAGCATTTTATATTGCTTAGATGAAATTTCTTGTCTCATATAAAGCTGTGTGCACATGAAATTCATGTGAGGGAACTGCTCTGGAGAGGAGGAGTCTGGCAAGTCCCTACTTGTATAGTGGGCTGTGTGCTGGACTAGGTCCAGCAGCAAGTTTCAGCCTTCTCTGACCCCACAGCGAAGCTATTGAAGTTTTCTGAGGCAAATACTACAGAAGGCTGAAAGATACTTATGTGGCACACACACCTCAAAGAGAAGTTCATACTGCAGTCTGGATTCAGTTTGGTATTTGGCATATATTTGTATAAAGCACTAAAATGCAATAACAGATCCCAGCTTTGGGAAAGTCTCTTCATGTCCATTCAGAGTCATGCCCAGCCAGCATGCAGGTTGATTAAATTAAATACGTCTTCAAAGACCCGTAGGGCTCACTCTCACTTTTTGTTAAGAGGTTTGAGAACTGCATTGTACTAACATGGTGGTTGACTGTTTCCTTTTATCTGTGAATGTATTTTTTATTGAAATTTTGGATATTTATACTGTAAGGTGTCACCTTTTGCAAATGCTGGTGATGCCAGTTACTAATTGTAGTTTTTACAAGAGTTAATGGTATCTAAATATCAATAGTGAAATTGTGTTGAGAAATAAAAAGAAAAGACAATCATAGGAATAAGACATCATGGTTGCTTAGTTGCTAGTAATTTTAATTGATTATATTTAATATTTAAATTGCTATAGTAAGAGGATATTACAATATAAAAAATAAGTATCATCAGAATTAGCATAGAGGAAAATTGAAAGGAAATGTGTAAATCTTATTTATGAATTGCTGTGTATCATTTGTATGGGCACCGAGTATCTCTACAGTCAAAAAAGAAGACCCTGGAGGACTTGGACTTGTTCTATACTAATTCATGAATGCTGTTTGCACTATGTGACTTTTTAATAGCTGTAAGGAATTTTCCATTACTACATTGTATTAATTAAAAAAAGCTGCTGGGGAATAAAAGGAAATAAAATGTAGCAATCTGATTGCTACATTTTCCTCTGAGGCAAGCATATCAAAAGTCATTAATAACTAGGTCTAATGCTAATCTATTATTATATCCATGAAATCATTGCTCATAAAATGTTTTGATGAGACAAATATCTGGGAGATGGCAAGAAATGGAGCAATCAGATCAAAGAGCAGTTTAGATCCCTTTGTAGAAGAGTGCAAGGCATCACTCTCGGTTACTGTGTTCAAAGAAATTCAAGCCATGCAAAACAGAGAAGCCCTGTTTTGGGGAGCAGTGATTTAAAAGAAGGCTTATGAAGAAACCCCAGGGCTAGACTGCATCAATGTTCTTTGGGTGTATAAAGTAGGAGAGTTGCAAAGTAACTGAGAGGCTGATAGAATTTTTAAAAGCAGTTTTTAATTTAATGCTGAAATAACTACCCTGGAAAGGCATGCTCACCAGTGGTGACATGCCAAGGGGAAGGGTGACAAACTGGGAAGAATTCAAAAAAGAACGAAAGAATGATCTAAGAACAGGGCAACTGACCCGGGAAACAAATTTAAGGAATTTGGTTTGTTCAGCTTGTCAAAGAAAAGCTTATTAGGTAGTTGGATTGCGGCCTGTTAACTCCCAGTATTGGGAAAGCAGATCATGTAACAAAGGGATCTTTAATCTGCCAGACAAATGATGTAACAAGATCAAAGAAAAGCTGGAGCTACATAAATCAGGCCAGACAATATGTGGCTTTTAATAGTAGATGGGCAATTGAGAACAATTAATTTTGGCATGTAGTAAATTCCCACCTTCTGGAAATTTTAAAATGTGAAAATTTTAAGGGTGTAATATTTGGGTCTTAAGTATTACTTGGTTGCAGACTTCATTTCAAGCAAGATTTAATGTACAAAAATCTTGTTTCCTTGATATCTTATATTGTTCAAGAGTATGATTTATTCCCTTTTCTAACATTTTTAGGGCTTCTTCTGCCCTGTCTCATGTTGGAGGCTCTAAAGTTCATTTGCAAAACATCTGTGTCCTTCTCCATGGTCTGACAGTCTTTGAGAAACCTCCCTAGTGGAATCAGTGTTAGAAATGTAAGCCTTCATATATCCAGT
This sequence comes from Serilophus lunatus, assembly GCA_013399895.1. Taxonomy (NCBI): domain Eukaryota; kingdom Metazoa; phylum Chordata; class Aves; order Passeriformes; family Eurylaimidae; genus Serilophus; species Serilophus lunatus. The sequence goes on from VXBA01002731.1 coordinate 379,813, forward strand.
ATATTGAGATAACTTACTGTGGTCAATTAAACATAATTACACTGAAAATTACACTTTTAAATCTGCTTTCCAAATACCAAATATCTCTTACCATATATAAAGGGTGTATAAAACTGACAGGACCTATTATACTGTCAACTCTGTTAGTAAATATAACCTAATAAGCATAATACATTAAGTGAATCATATAAAAGACTCATTTCAGTTGGAGACTTAATTACTGATTTTAATATAAATTCTGTAAGCTTTGCCTAGTTTTTTCTAGTCCTATCCTTTTCATTCATGTAATTTTCCATCAACTCCCAATGTCATCTTTTGCTGTAGCATTTTGTTAAGCATGAAATAGTAGAGAGCTCTGTCGATATGTTTGGGGAAAAAGATGTATTAACAGTTTTCTGGAGCCTGGGGATCAAAGGAGCTGCTCTGCAATCCTGTTGTGTCTCTGGCGCATTGCAGGCCATTAACTTCCACCCTCTTACCTCTCTGTTTAGCCCAGTTGGTTTGATTAGTGCACTTTTGTTCTCAGGAGACAAAACATTCGTGTCCCATAGAGTCTTACCTGTTCGATAAATCTGGTCTGACACCTTCCCTTTCTCAGCTTTGTCCCTGGAAATAGCTATGTTTAAGTTACTGTGGGAATTCTTTTTTTAGCATTTGCACAACATAATAGGATAGGTAGGTTACCTCTATTTGTCATCAATGTCAAGGTGATGGTCTTGTGATGAAAACTGCCTAAAGAAGTTTCTACCCATCCATACTAAGACACCTCTTGAATCAGCAGAAGATGGTCAACAGATATTGATGACAGGCAAAACACAGTCTCTCTTAAAAGCATCAATTTTTTTCTCTATTTTAAAGACTCATTTTCTGACATACATGCCTATGTTCTATAAGGTTTAAACTTTTCAGTTCTGTATTTTGCATTCCCTTCAAATACTAAGGTTACATTGTCATCATAGCTTGACTTTTCCATAGCAAAGGAATTTGATTCCTGGAATCGACCCTACTTCTTGCTACTATAATTTCAGTAGCAAAAAATTCATCAAGCCCTGAGGCTCTGGTGGCCCTGGCCATCTTCACAAGCATCTCTTCTCAAGAGCAGTGGGAGGAGCCTTGGCTGCCCACTGAGCCCCTGTACCACTGGCTGTGTTGTTGTACTTGGGTATCAGCTCCCCGTGATTTAGGGAGCAGACAGTCGTTCATGCAACCAACCCTGACACACATATCCTGTTTCCCCAATAACCCAATGCTTAGGTAGATAAATGGCAAAGTAAAATCTGGATAGAATGCAAGCCAACATTACTTAGCTGTAGTATATTTGCTCATGCCAGGTACTTAATTATTTTTCCATTTTACCTTCTACTTTAAAAGGCTTGGTTTCCTTCTGTTTGCTTTAGATTTCATAATTTAACCTTCATATGGGGTACAAAGCAGATTTCTTAATCTTAGTGCTGTGACTTGTATCTGAGAGATAACAGTAGCAATCCAGACTTGATTTAATTCATTGCATTAGGACTTTGAGGATGGGATGCAGTAACATGGGTAGAGCCATAAAAGATAGGTATTTTTAAAATTCCTTTTACCTTAAAGTAGTCTGAATTTATATCTCACTTTCTTCAGAGGAGTTCCAGAATGTCCATGCAAGGGGAGACTAAGTAAATTGATTTGTTTGGTCTCCATAGTTCTCTGTAAGTATATGAATGCCAGGAAGCATAAGAGCTATTTAAGGCTTGTGCAGGTGTGTATATTAGTATGTAGGAGAGTTTGGCATGCTATGGATTTGCTTGGTTGCCTCCTAGAAAAAGATTCTGGATCCAGTGACCTTGAGAGGTTTTTTCCATTTCCTCTGTTTCTCAGATGCAGCTGCAGTTGTGAAATCAGCCACACAGTCAAGGAACACCGCTGACTCTGTAAGGTTTATTTATCAGCTAATGCGTGCTTTACTGTTGTTAATCAGCTATTAAAGCTCAAAAGTTTTTAAATCCTTGTTAAGAAGATAGAGCTGTTGTTAATCCATCATGACTACAGGAATGCAGCCTCTGTAGTGAACTGTTGCTGTTGGAAAACTCAGTAATCATGCAAATAATTTGTACAGGATTCTGTTACGGTTTTTCGAAAGTTTACTGTTGCAGGCTTAGGTACAACTAAGTGATCTGCATTTTTCTGTTGTATTCAGAGTCTCTCAAGCTAAGGAGGTACTTCAATGGTGAATCCCTGAGCAGAGGCTGTGATTTGGCAAGCAGTTCCCTCAGAGTAAAAGAGAGGGATTTCAGGGATCCTCTTGGAAGAATCCCATGGAAACAGGCCATGCAGGGAAGAGGGATCTGAGGCAGTTGATTAATATTCAAGGATCACTTCTTCCAGGCTTAAGAACCATGCATCCTGATGAGCAAGAAACAATGCAAAGGGGGCAAGAGGTCTGTGTGCATCAATAAGGCGTAAGCAGGAAACACACAGGAGATGGGTCTGGTCACTTAGAATGAATATAGAGATGTTATTAGAGTAAGTGGAAATGAGACAAGAAAAGCTAAGACCTATTTGGAATTAAAGCTAGCCAAGGATGTCAAAGACACAAGAAGGTCATCTTCAAATACATCGGTAACGAAAGGAAAATAAGGGATTATGTGGGCCTGCTCCGGAATGGAGGGAGGACCTTAGTAAGAGAGGACTACAGGTAAGGCAGAGTTACTGAATGCCCTCTTTGCACAGGTCTTCAGTGACAAGACCAGCCCTCAGGAATCTCTGATCCAGATCAGGATACAGGAATGTTCCTTGGGTCAAGGGGGATTGAGTTAGAAAGCACCTAGGCAAACTTGACATCCACATGTCCATGGGCCCTGATAGGATATATCCCTGAGTACTGGGAAAGCTGGTGGACATCATAGTGAGTCTGCTCACGGACATGTTTGGAAGGTTGTGACGATCAGGAGAGGTGCTGAGGACTGGAGGAAAGCAAATGTCACACCAGCTTTCAGAAAGGGCAAGAAGGAAGACCAAGGGAACTACTGGCCAGTCAGCCTCACCTCAATCCCTAGAAAAGTGATGGAGCACCTCGTTCTGGAGGCCATCTCTGCCCACATGGATGACAAGAAGGTGATGAAACGTAGTCAGTATGGATTCACTAAAGGTAAATCATGCTTGACCAACTTGATTGCCTTCTGTGATGAAACAGCTACCTGGGTGGATGAGGGTAGAGCAGTGGATATTGTCTACCTCGACTTCAACAAGGCTTTTGACGCCATTTCTCACAACATCCTCATGAACAAATTTAGGAGGTGTGACCTGGGTGAGTGAACAGTGAAGTGGATTGAGAACTGGCTGAAGGGCAAACCCCAGAGGGTTCTAATCAGTGGCACAGGGCCTAGTTGCAGGCCTGACACTAGTGATGTCTCCAAAGGTTCAATAATGGGCGCAATGTTGTTTATCTGATTCATCAGTGACTTGGAGAAAGAGGCAGATGCCTTCTCAGCAAAATTGGTGATGACACAAAGCTGGAAGGAGTGTTCCATCTCCCTGAGTGCTCTGCAGCCCTTCAGAACGACCTAGATAGGGTGAAGGGAGGAGCAGAGAGGAACTGTGTGAAACTGAAAAGCAAATGCAAGTCCTGCACCTGGGGAGGAATAAGTCCGTGCACAGCTGAGAGCCAGCCTGCTGGAAAGAGCTCTGCAGAGAAGGACCTGGGGGTCCTGGTAGACAACAAGCTGTCCATGGTCTGGCTGTGTGCCCTGGCCAGTGGTATCTTGGGGTGTATTCAGAAGAACATTGCCAGCAGGTCAAGGGAGGTGATCCTGCTGCTCTACTCAGCCGTACTGAGGCCATGTCTGGAGTGCTGTGTCCAGTTCAGAGCTCCTCAGTTCAAGAGAGACATGGAGCTCCTGGAATGGGTCCAGAGGAGAGTTACAAAGATGATTAAGGGACTGGAGCTTCTCTCTTAAAAGGAAAGGCTGAGAACTGGGTCTAGTCAACCGGGAGCAGAGATGACTGAGAGGGGACATCATCAATGTCTGTAGGTATTTCAAGGGAAGGTGTCAGAGGATGGACTAGGCTGTGTGTGGAAGACAAGAGAGAATGTGCAGGAACAGATTCACATGAAGTTCCAGTGAATGTGAGGAAGAACTTCTTTCCAGTTTGAGTGACCAAGCACTGGAAAAGTTTGCCAAGAGAGGGTGTGGAGTCTCTATCACTGAAGATATTCCAGAACCGTTGGATGCAATCCTGTGCCATGTGCTTTAGGAAGGCCCTGCTTGAACAGGGTGGTTGGATCAGATGGGCTACTGTGGTCCTTTCCAGCATTACCCATTCTGTGATTTTGTGGTTTTATGTGTTGTGTTGGTTGCTATAGAAAACATTCTAGTTTCTGTCCTGTGATGTGGAAGGTACTGTAGGAATTTTTAATGTGCATGTTGCCATTGGCTGAGATGTATGGGATATATCAGCTTTAAATAAATTTTTATCTCTTTCAGTTGTAACACTTAAGAACCTTCAAACATGGCACTCAGATCAGCTTGTTTGGGTTAGATTAACTTACATTAGGGCAATACTTTTGTGTCTGTGCAATGAGCTGAAATTGTCTGTCTCCTCTAATTTAGCTCTGGAAAATATAAATCACTATATGTGAGATTTCCAGAGCTCAGGATCAAACCTTCTGTACAGATGCTATTAGCAGTGGTGTGACTGTCCATATCACACTGGACAGATGGGCTAGTTATTAACTCAACTTCCATTTATTTTACTTTATTTCTGAACTTATTTGGTACTGGGCAGTGTAGAAGTATCTATACAGAGAATATAAGTTGTACAGCACTGCTGTATCATCAGAATGACCAGCACCATTGTCAGTTAAATCCCAGAGTCATGTTAGGGTACAGAAAACTATCAATAAGAACACATATTATAAAGCATGCAAAGTTTCCTCTGTGTAACTTCTCTCTATGGCTTGATCTGCCCCTTGCTACACTGCATGCCATAGACACCCTTAAAAGCAAGGCCAAATATGTAAATAATTTTTAATACAAATCACTATAGGCAAAATATATCTATAATTGTATGTAATAACAAGTATATTAACTAATAGTTGTATCTTTTAAAAGATGCCCTTAAAGCAAAATAAGCTAGATTACTAAAGCAGTGTGTGGACAGAATTTAGGGACACGAGGAGTGATGAATTACATATTTTTGTCTATGATAAAAATTATATATTTGAAATTGTTTTGGATGCAACGTAAGGATTTATGATGTCTTCAGTAGAGAATTTTTTGATGTAATAAAGTCAAGAAAACAGGAAGAACTCTAAGTAGAAAAGGTGATACTAATAAATATTAGGAGTTCATCTTCCAGGAAATAGGTAAAATTTAGGAAATTTTTCCCTGGATGTGGCATACTACTGCTGAGTCCACTCATTCAGAACTTACATTTAAATAATAAAGCTGAGGCTTCAAAAAAAACCCTTTCCTGCTACAGCAGCACTCCTGATTTCACAAAACTGGCAGCCCTGTTGTGGCCCCTGTAGGTTGCCTTGCACAACTCTTCTGCCCTCATGAAGGTAGAGGCAGTGGTTCCCAAATAAATGGGATTCTGTGTGACCTTAGAAAACTCCCAGTGGGTTTGTGGCTGTGCAAATCTGATGTCTTGCAACTTTTGTGTTTCATGTATCTTGTGATCCCTGGAATACAATAGGAAATACCTGTTAAGTCACGGGTCTGGTCCAGCTTTGCCAGTTTGGTGCTCCTTGCCGTTCATTTCCTTCCTTTAAAGCACTTTAGTTAGTCTGTAATGAGATTAAATTGCTGTTGTGGCTGAACTATTTATGATTTTTAATGTAATTTTCCAAATTTGCATTCCCACTGAGAAAAAATGAATTAAGTTTTGCAACAGCAAGTCTGAAATGAATTTTCAGATTTGCAAAAGTGTTTTCAAGATTTTCAACCAAACCTCAAGCCCCGGTGGGATCTCCCAAACTTTAAAGGCATTGGAGCTTAGCTTCTTCCTATATTCCTCTTGTACTGCAGGGTCTCTGACAGCCTCTAATCCTTCCAGACTTCACAGCATGCTCTGAAAATAGCAATTTTCTTTTCCTCTTTGAAACAAATTCTTATCATTTCTTGCATATGGTATTACGGCTGACAGCATGTAGTCCCTGCCTGAATACTAAGACAGTAATTCTGTTTCCTGAGTTATGCTACAGTGTATAAATTAATTCAATTGGACTTTCAAGGTGGATGCTACCAAAAGGAAATCTCAATTAATTTACAAATGACAGTCAGTTGGGACCATGTTCTATGTTGACCACCAGCTGATTCACGTTTTAACAAGCTATTGTTTTCCCTATTTGAATTCTATGATTTCTTGAATCACCGGTTCTCTCCAAGCCTCTCTGAATGCTATTTGCACTATTAATCATCCTTCTTGTCTTTTACTTAGCACATATATTTACATAACTATAGAATTAGTTAAGAGAAAAGGCAGAATATTGCTTCCAGATAAAGTGGAAAAATAAATTATTGCCAGTTTAGGCAAACAGCTGCAGGTCAGGAATTCTGAAAACCACATGTAATGACTGAGATAACTGGGTAATGAAAGCTTTCTGCCAGTTGGGATGATTACCACATCTTACTGATATTTTCAGTGGTAGATGGGAGAAATCAATCAGGCAATTAAAACACTGCCAGGCTGTACTCTGATTTCATGCCTAGATTTGCCAGGGTGTCTGGCTATGAAGTTATATCTAATTTCTCTTCACATAAACAAGTTTAGAATCAGTCCACTGTTTTTCTTGGAAAAATATTTGGTGCTGTCTTCTGCATTACAACATAATGCTTTTCCTTGTTCATTGAAAGGAACTTTTAATTAGCACATTGGTTTGATTTTGATCTTTGTTTGTTGCAGTGTTGGTTTCATTAAGCAAGTACAAATTTAAAGTATGATATAAAATTGTGATGGAGTGGATCTCCAATTCTCAAGAGAGGCTTAATTCTGCCTAATGGCTTCTGACAAATGTGTGGCATTTTTAAGACCAGTGCCTTAAAGCTCAAGAGGATGGGGCTCTTATCTCCTTTTAAGCAGCTTGTCTCACCATTGTCAGACTTACTTGCTGGAGAAAAAAACCTGTACAAGTGCACCTGACATCCTTTCCCAGAAGGTTTGTTACATCTCCAAACCCGAAATTCAGAAGTAAAGGGACAGAACTTGGACTGGAAACCAGGTGAGAGATTTCTGACTTCAGCCAGGTGGGCAAATAAGGACACATCCTTCCCGGAGAAGAGTCTTCTTTGCCATGATGGTGTTGCAGTTGCAGTTCCTTGTGTAAAGCTGCGTGCACAGGACATTGAAGCTCATCACAGGCTATGTCCTGCTGAAGTCCCTCTCTTTGGAGGGAGACTCTTGTAAGGGAACACCTCTTCAAAATAGGATTCTATTGCTTGAAAACATCCACAGAGGAGCATCTGTGGGTTAATGACAGGTCATGTATTTTGCTCCTTGTTGGAAATTTTTCAAAGGCCACTGAGTGCCAAGGAAGTGGGGCTCTTCAGTACCCTGAGTGCTGTCTCCTGTTTTGACTGGCAAAGGCTTACATAGGGACTCTGAGGATGCTCTGACATTCTCCCTTTTTTGCACTGTATAAAGATGGAGCAGAAGAGCATAGCCAATGAATCCCCTGGAAAATGCATTAGCTCCTGTCAATCAGCAGTCTACAGATTGGATCTGTGGGAATGCTGGCACTGTATGGGCAGAGTCACTAGGGGAGGGATTTGGTGTAGTACCACATATGTAAATGTTGGCTAGCATCACCTCTGTACCATAAATATCCCTACTGGATAGTGGCACAGCATTAATTCTTGCATGTGTTTATACAAATTTTACTTGCTTTTTTTAATCAAATATGTACAAACAGTCCTGTTGTACTCTCTGGCACCATGAGGCGGCTTTCTGAAGGAAACCATTAATTTTCTGCTGTACAGCATCGGTTGATTAGATGCTTTGTGGAGGAAGAGCTGATATGAAAGCACAGAAATGAAAACAGCAATACTCCTGCCAAGCACTGTAGACTGTTGCTACATGTTGCTTTCATTCATCAGCTGTTTTTATTAATTTGCTTGAAGTGATGGTAGTGAATGATTCTTATTGGAGAACTACTCAGACCGTGAAGCAGCACTCAGGAGCACAGGAGCTTGCCTTCCTTGCTTTCTTCTATCAGTATCCCTGTTCCAAACACCAGAGGTCAGCTTTCTACTGTTCATTTTAAGACCTTTCTGCTACAGGTATGGCATCTAGCTCCTACAAAATATAAGGAAACCAAGGAGAAGATCCAACCCTCCTCCAGGCCAAACATAGCTTGCAAGAAGGTTAAGGTAGAAGTACTTACAAGTTGAGTAGCCTGTGTTGCACTTCTCCCAGCAGAGCAGGTTTCTAGTTGTCCTTCCTTTCCATCCTGGAGCTTCCCTTCTATCCTGAAGTTATCTATTTGTTGTTTAGACTGACTTCAGAGCCAATGGATGTGACATTCCCTCCACAATTACGAAGTAGGCAGGATCTCTGCCTGCCTATTTTAATTACTTATATGGTCTTCAATGCTGTCATGTCTGAGTTCCTTTCTGCCTTGAGAGTCTGCCTTCCCAGATGAGGTCAGGCAATGTTGCTTTCCTTCTTAATGATGAAAAAAACAGGTGAAGGGACTCATAGAAGACAGTAAATATCCAGATCAGCGCTTACCTTACATCCTGTAATGCAGTCCTAGAAATAGAAGGCTCTATTCTAGCCATTTCCTTAGAGAGGCAGTGACTCTAGAAGCATTTTTTTCAAATAGGTTATTCAACCTGGAGTGCTGCTTCTCTGGACTTGTGCCATCACACCACTATTCTGTTCTGGAGAGTCCCTGACTTTTCCTAAGCATCCTATGCAAAGAGCAGGAAGCTTGCTAACTCAGCTGTCTCTGATGATTGGTATCCAGTCAGAGAGCTGGGTCACTGGACTGCTTTAAAGACCCGGTCCTCCCTAAACTGATTTTAGTAATTGCTAGTTACATAGTTTGAATGTTACATGTATGTAATGTCATCATCAGTACTGTAAGATGGCAATGTCATTTAAAATAATTGTTTTTTTCAGCCAGGTCAGCAAGCACAGGATCACTGAGGTGAGAATACAGAGGAGAGAAGTAAAAAACAGCAGAGAGAGAGATCAGCATTTTTAGCAGCCCCCAATGGTTAGATTGTGTTGTGTCAGTCATGAGGCTGGACCTGAAAATATTCTCCTATCTTGATGTACACTCTAAGAAAGAAAACATTTAGCTAAATCTGGAAGAAGAGTTGCACAAGGGTGTCTAAGGAGGTCTGACATTGGATGCTGAATGCATTCACCTACTAGAAAGCAGGAGGAGGGAGAAGGTGCTACTCCTGTGTGTGATGCTGGTGAGATAGTCACTGAAATGTTGGATCCAGCTATTAACAATTCAGTCTTCAAAATGGATGTTAAAATTGAAGAGTTTGAAGATGAACCGCCATATGACATACATTTGAAACTCTGCTTTACAGTGAAATTTTTAAACGATTGAACTTACTAAGGAGAAGATTAAGTAGTGATTTGATTACTGTCCATTAGTTTCTTGAAGGGAAAAGGACATATCTTACAGAGCAGAACTCTTTCATCTTACTTTTTTATCTAGGATATAATCTAGAACTGAATTCTCAAGTAGAATTTAGAGATCTCAGAAAGCTGGAAAAAAATTGAATTTTTAATGGAGGAAGCAATTAAGCATGGGAACAAATAAAGTATTTATTCATCACAACTATCTCCTTTAGCCTTAGAATTTACAAATCTTCATTGAACCCATTCCATCATTAATTCTAGCAATATGTAAGTTACTTTGTAAGCTCCCAAAGTTAGATAGCTTGTCTTTATTCCTAGGGCAGAATGGTACAAAGAAATTGTAAAAGGTCCCATTAAAGACATTTTCTTCAAAGACCTTTCTGTCTTTTGTTCTGGAGATGAGTGAGAATCATTTTTCAATAGAATGCATTAGTAAAAACCTGAGGGAAATCTATGTAATTTAATGTTTTCATTAGTTGAAACTTGTGAGACATTCAGACTCTTCTTAGCTTACCTTTGGTTTCTTGGTGCTGTGAAGTAAAGCCCCATATTCTACAACGTAACATTTTCCTCTGCTGATCCTTGCTTAGCGAACTCAAACAGTTTTCAATTCTCTACCTTATACTTTGTAATATCTCCTAGGCTGCCAAACTGCAGAATATATGCAGAAATATCTGGATGCTTCACTGAGTCATGTGATAACGACTTCAGGTTAAGATTCTACCAGGAAAACCCTGAAAATTATGGCCATTGAAAAATAAGTGCAGATAAAACTGGAAGTTTTTTAAACTTTTAACATCAGAACAGTATGAAAAACTGCACATTTTGTCTGTGTGTGTGTGGTTTTTTAAATTATTTTGCACGTTTTGTCCTCATGGATATTACTTTGTTGTAATACAAATGAGAGAGGATAAAAATGAGTTTTAGGATGTTGTGAAAGGAAGTCAGCTAAAGAAGGTAGGCGAAAAAAGTATTCAGAGATGCTTAACTCTCTTATCAGTGAGGCATCAGAGTGGTAAATCATCAAAGTAGCTTTGAGTTGTTTAATCTTTTACACTTCTGTTTTTCTGACTATAAAATAAAAAGAATACAACTTTCCTGTGTGAAGAACTTGAGGCTTGCTCTGTTTGTAGGGCTGAATAATCTAGCCATTCTTTGTTTTTCAATATTATCCTGCTGGATTTAGATCATTGATGAAATTTACCAGGTGGCTGCTGTTGGAAAAAAGCTCACCTGCAATAAAAGTAAGGCAGCAGGTGTTGCAAGAGCTATTGCAAACTCTTTCAGTCCTGAGTTATTCTTATTAGATTCCTCCAGGCATGAGAGATCTGTCTGGGATTCATTTGCATTCTCCAACTCCTCCCATCAAATGGTGCCTGATGAAGAGTTTTCCACCAGTGCATAAGTGATCTTCATACAGGGGCAGTTGTATCAGCTCTTTCATTGATTGATAAGTTCTTAAAAGAGAAGCCAGCACTCAAGATGCCGATACTGATCCCCACCTTGCCTCACACAAGGCAGGAAATTGATATTCTGGAGCAGAACATGCTTTCTAGATGCTCTGCAGTCCCAGGCTGCTTCCTCTGCTGCAGAGAAGCTGGAGGAAAGACTGACTGCCCAACAGCAGCCTGGCTGGTGGAGACAGGAGATAAGGGGGAGATAAACTCTCCTTTAGCTTCCACAGCAAATCCATATGTTAGCCAGAGTCTGATCTGGTTTACTTAGTGGTTGACTTCTCAGAGGTGGGAATCTATGTAGTTGGCTGTTACCAGAGAAAGGTGGAAGTTTCTTCTTGTGTGGATAAACACCTGATGGAGGGGAATGACAAAAACAGAGGTGGACTCTCCTCAGTGGTATCAAGTGAAAGCCAAAGGACAATGGACATTAACTGAGAAAGACAGAACTTCTTTACTGTGAGGGTTGTAGGGCAATGGAACAATATTTTCACAGCCTAGAGTGCTTGTGGAGATACTAAAAAACTGACAGCACAGTCGTTGGCGTCATACTGACTGACCCTGCTTTAAGCAGGGGGGATTGGACTAGGCGTTCTCCAGAGGCTCCTTCCAATCTCAGCTATCCTGTGATTTTGTGATTATTTTCTTTCTCTTTAATCTTTTATCCATCATACCTAAATGTAAGCCAAAAGTTGGCCCATAGTTTGCATAGATACTTTATGTGAGCCTTTTGGATCAGTTCCATTCTGTACTAACAGCTAATTGCAATTTAGAAGTTTCCCTCTGAAGAATCTGCTCTCCTTTTGCTGTGGCTGACTTTTTCCTCCGACCATATTATTTGATCAAAGGATTGAAAGCTATTGCTTTGTTGCGGTATACACTGTAAACTGGTGTTACCCAGGTGATCTGGAGGTAAGGAAGGCCAAGGCAAAACTGAAACTGAGCCTGGCAAGGGATGCAAAGAATAACAGGAAAGGCTTCTACAGTTACGTTAGCTGGAAAAGCAACGTCAAAGAAGGTGCAAACGCCCTCATAAACAGTGCTGGAAAATGGGTAACAAGAAGGCTGAGGTACTCAGCAACCTCTTTGCCTCAGTCTTCAATGGCAACCTCCCTTCCCACACGTCTTGAGAGGGTGGACAGCAGGACGGGACTGAAGGAGCAAAGTATCTCCCACTGTAAGAGAAAATAAGGCTTATGATTAGCTGAGGAACCTGAATGTATGTAAGTCTGTGGGACCTGAGAGATGCACTCCAGAGTCCTGAGGGAATTGGCTGCCGTTGTTGCCAAGCCACTCTCCATGATATTTGAAAAGTCATGGCAGTCCAGAGAAGTAGTGGATGACTGCAAAAGGGGAAACATTGTATGCATGTTTAAAAAGGGTAGAAAAGAGGATCCTGGGAACTAATGACCTGCCAGCCTCACCTCTCTGCTTGAAAAGATCATGGAACAGATCCTCCTAGGAGCTGTGCTTAGACACATGGAGGACAGGAAGGTGATTAGAAACAGCCAGCACAGCTTCAGCAGGGACAAGTCCTGCCTGAACAACCCACTGGCTGTCTGTGATGGAGTCACTACATCAGAGGACAAGGGAAGGGTTACGGATATCGTTTATCTGGACTTTTGTAAAGCATTTGACATGGTTTCCCACAACATCTATCTCTCTAAATTGGAGAGAGGTGGATTTCATGAGTGGGCTGATAGTTGATGAGGCATTGTTTGGATAATTGCATCCAGAGTGCGGAGGGGTCCATGCTGGGACCAGTGTTGTTTAATGTCATCATTAATGACACGAAACGATCAAGTGCACCCTCAGCAAATTTGCAGACGACACCAAGCTGAGCAGTGCTGGTGACACACCTGAAGGGATGAGATACCATCTGGAGAGATCTGGACAAGCTTGAGGAGTCAGCCAATGGAAATCTCACATGGTTCAGTAAGACCAAGTGCTGGTGCTACACCTGAGTTGGGGGAGCCTCCAGTATCAATCCAGGCATGAACAGATCAAGAGCAGCTCCGCTGAGAAGGACTTGTGGGTGCTGGTGAGTGAGAGGATGGACAGGACCCACCCATGTACACTGGGCAAGTGTGGGCAGCAGGAGAGGGAGGGGATTCTGCCTTTGTGCTCTGCTCTGGTGAAATCCCACCTGAAGTGCTGTGTCCAGTTCTGAAATCCCCAGCACAGAAAGGACATGGGCTTGTTGGAGTGAGTCCAGAGGAAGTCACCAAGGCGATCAGGGAGCTGGAGCACCTCTGCTATGCGAAAAAGCTGAGAGAGTTGAGATTGTTCATCCTGGAAAGGAGAAGGCTTCAGAGTGATCTGATTGCAGCCTTCTAGTATCTGAAAGGAGACTACATAAAGATGGAAAAAGGCTATTTGCCAGAACATGTAGTGACAGGACAAGGACGAATGGCTTCAAACTGGAAGAGAATAGCTTGAGATTAGATACTGGGAAGAAATTCTTTGCTGTGAGGGTGGGGAGGCACTGGAACAGGTTGCCCAGAGAAGCTGTGGATGCCCCATCCCTAGAAGTGTTGGGTTGAATGGGGCTCTGAGCAACCTGATCTAGTGAAAGATGTCCCTGCCCATGTCAAGGGAGTTGGAATTAGATGATCTTTAGGGTCCCCTCTAGTCCAGGCCATTCTATGATTCTGTTCAAGACTAACAAACATTTAAGTGATTCTGTTTTCATTATTTTATTTTTTAAACTAAGAGTTTTATACCTGAAATCTACTTTTACTACCTCTTAATAACTATGTATGCTGACTACCAATCATGTGCTTCACTTGAGATGCACAATATTTAATGTACTAAAAATAAAAGCAAGCAAAAAACCCTAGAATTTCTGTGAGGAACTGAATATCTGGTGCATATTCCAGCCTTATGCAATGGGGAATGCTGAAAAATACTGTCTTAATTTATGTTCAGTAGCTGGCTGCACAGAGAAATAGGAAGAGGTCCATTAGGGACCTGGGAGATGCTTAACCACAAATTAGTAGGGGCCTAGGCAGTCCTCTAGAAGAAATATCACTGGTTTAATATGCCCTATTTTTATATAGTTCCCTAAGCATTTGGTGTTAACCACTCCTGCAAATGGATTAGGGGCAATTATTGGGGCTGTAATGGCTACTCTTGATTTTCATGGTGCATGGCTGTGCAAAATAGACTGCAGGCTGGCCAGTTTGCATGACTCTGCTTCTTCCTCACTCCTCTGTCCAATCTGGTTCTTCTGTCAAATGTCTTCAGAATTATTCTCAAAGCTGTTGTGCCATTTCTCATTGTCTTCTCCATGGTCTGAGCTGTACATGCACATCTCATCAGGCGTGATTTGCCAAGAGGCCACAGCACTGTCATAAAACTTTAACTTTCCCATCCTTTAATTACAGAACGCATAAGCATCTCCTGCAGTGTGCATCCCCCTCATTGCTCTAATTGCACTAATTTGCACTAATATGCTGGAAGCCTGGCTTGTTTGCAGGCTGGTGTGATTATCTAAGGGCAGCACATTTGTAGATGTCCATTTGTGGCATGATGCTGGGGATTTCTAAACGTTGTGTGCCACCTGAAAGCTCCACACTTGGCCACTTGATGGCTCTCTTAAATGTTTAGTTGGTTGCAAATACACCCAAGTATGCCAGTTTTTAAGAACAGGGATAGAAGAAACAGTGCCTCGGGTATTGTCTAGTGAAATACTATCAAAACTAGAGCTTGTGTCAACAAAAACAAGAAAGGCAGGAACAAAGGTTCAGCTTTGTGCCAACTGCTGCCCAATGTGTAACAGGAGGATTAGCGCTTTTGCAGCTTCCCAGCTCCAAAGTGCTCTGCAGAGACAAGTGTTTCCTCCATGGTGTTTGAGTTGGAAAGTGTCCTCTGTTCTCTGGTTTCTGAGGAGCTTTGAGATTGAGTTATGTGCGATTGTTAGTCTGTCTAGCTAAAGATCAAAACAGAAATGCAATCCCAAAAACAACAGGGATATTTGCTTTTGACACTGACTGCTTGACTCCATTGACAGAAATTTTGTAGCTCATACCAGACCCCCTTTTCCTCACTCAGCTGTGATGTGTATCCTCAGACGAGGATGCAAAATATGAAAGAGGGAGAAATATGGAGAAGAAAGGGCCACAGTTGGCACAGGAGGATCTGGAATACGTATCTCCCCATTGCTAGTCTTGTGCCTTTACCATACAAGTTAAATCATAGAATAGCTTGAGTTTGATGACACATTCAAGGTCATCTTGTTCCAACCTCCTGCCATTGGCAGGGACACTTTCCACTAGACCAGGTTGCTCACAGCCCCATCCAACCTGGTCCTTAGCATTTCCAGGGATTGGGCATCCACAACTCTGAGCAACCTCTGCCAGTGCCTCACCACCCTCACAGTGAAGAATTTCTTTCTAATATTTAATCTCAACCTACTCTCTTTCAGTCTGAAGCCATTCCTCCTTTTCCTGCCACTGCATGTCCTTGAAAAAAGCCTTTTTTCATCTTCTTTGTAAGGTCCCTTAAGATACTGGAATGCCACGATTAGGTCACCCCTCAGCTTTCTCCAAGCTGAACAATGCTAACTCTCTCAGCCTTTCCTCGTAGGAGGAGTGCTTCATCCTTCTGATGATCTTTGTGGCTTCCTCTGAACTTGCTCCAACAGGTCCATGTCCTTCCTGTACTGAGAACCCTAGAGCTGGATGCGGAGTTCCAGGTGGGATCTCTCCAGAGTAGAGGGGCAGAATCCCCACCTTGACCTGAAGTTAGCATTCATAACATACAGGCAGTTGCACCATTGCTATTTACATCCTAAAATCACGCCCTTATGAATATCTTATTTAAAGAAGAAAATTTAAAAGAAAAGAATTGTAGTGCATGCTAGACCCATAATGCAAAACCCTGTCTGTTCAGAATGAGAAAACTCTGGTTTTACCTAGAGGATTGCAAACTCTTTCTGCAGTGCTCATCTGCTTACCTTTATGTGAAACAGGGGAGAGCTGAGCTGAAAACCAGATCTTCCTGCTCTTTCCAGGAAGGTGCTAAATATTTTTGTCCTGTTCCCCTGTTCTTGTTTGCTTCTGAGCTTCTGCTCTCGCATCCATTGGCAAACAGCTCATGGTTCCAGGTGTTTCCTAAATACTCATTTTTGTTGGCCTAGTTGATTGTGGTTTCGCTTGTACTGCTTTGACAGACTGTGTTTTAGAGTAAGATGCAAACATACCTGACAGCTCATTTCCTTAGAATCTGTTTATATCTATCCATCTGTGCTTCTGGGGTGTGTGTCTTGCCTCTGACACGTGTGGAGCCCATAGCAGTTATTAGCACTGCAACATGGCCTCAGGACATGTATAAATTACAGCTTGCCTTGTCATCTGTCAATTTTGTCTTCCTTAAAAAGTCCAAAAGACTTAGAAATCCTGGTTTTGTATCTCTCCTATCCAAACTGCAAGTTCTGTGCTTCCTAGGAGCCCCAGCTAAAAATATTAACTGGATCAAGAGTAGCAGGAGTTAGACAAGCAGCTGGTGAAAGGTGTCAAACAGAATGTTAAATCTGACATTCAAGCATCTGAATCAGCATAAGCCAAAATGGTCTGTGATTTGCCTCCTCTGCACTGGTGGACTTGCTCAGCCTTTGCAGATCTTGGAGTATCAACACTGCTAACTGGATGGCACGTTATTTCCTTGGGGTAGGAGGTGCCTGTGCTCACAGAGTCCAGGTGGTCTCAACAGGGGAACTCAACTTCCACTGACAAATGTAAGAAAATAAATACTTGTGGAATTATCATCTGAAACAGTGTCTCAGAGGAAGTACTGTTGGGATATGTAGTGGCCCTGGAGCTAGGCATTGTTTTCATTGGTTCTCTGGATGGGAGTATAAACCCACAGCAGATCAAATGTGTGATGAAAAGGCAGGTGAAGTTGTAACTCATGCTAGTAACGGAGCTGTCATACAGAGTGATTAATCTTGTGGCAAGCTGGAATTATTCAAACCAAATGCAGCCAAATACACCATTATACCTCTATAGACAAGGAGGAGTGCTGTGTTTTGGAAGACAGCAATGCTAAAAAAAATCCCAACCCAAAGTAAAACCCTCCTTGCTTTTGTGGACAAGTGAGAAATTTGAGTTCCAAGTGTGATATCTTGGCAAGGAGGCTGAATATGTTTCTGGTGTGTAAACAGAGAATCCTGAGTACCAGTAAAGATACGATTTAAGCACTAGTGAGACTGATACAGGAATATTGTGTTTGGTTACGGAGCCAACATTTTTCAAAGCATGCAGAAAAGCTGTAGATAGTTCAGGAAGAGCCCACATTAATTCAACAGTTGGAGAAGTTGCCCTAAAGGTGGAGAGAGGACAACATCTAGTGGAAATTTGGACTGGAAATTAATTTTATCTGGCACAAGTGTTAGCCATGTGATGTCCTCCACACAGCTCTGGAAAATTTCTTCATATTCTACTCTACTCCACATCTGTTGAGAAGTGGCTTTCTCTTTGCCACTGTGAAGGCAGCACTTCTGACTGATGTGGCAAACCTCACATTGGTCCCTG
This sequence comes from Serilophus lunatus, assembly GCA_013399895.1. Classification (NCBI taxonomy): domain Eukaryota; kingdom Metazoa; phylum Chordata; class Aves; order Passeriformes; family Eurylaimidae; genus Serilophus; species Serilophus lunatus. The sequence continues at coordinate 397,382 of VXBA01002731.1, forward strand.
GCTTTTTGCTGAGCAGCCCTCTCCGTGCAGTGCTGGTGAAAACAAATGGGATTTTTGAGTTCAGGCTGTGATGGTTATCAAAAGTGTGCTGAAAGTTGACTAGCATTCAGTTTTAAAGTGTCTTAATGAAGAGATGCACCAGATATGAAACAAGTCCTTCATTCAGTCAGGTAGGCATAGTAAGAATTAGCAGTGGAAAGCCAGGCAATTCAAATAAGGAATTACATGCAGTTTTTAAATCACTCAAAGCAATTAAATGTTGAAACAAACCGCAAAATGAAACAGTGGGTTTTCTGTCTTTTGAGATCTTCGAATGAAGTATGCATATACTTGGTAAAACCAAGTTATCAGGCTCAAAACAGGATATGCCAGTAACATTTTTGATCTGTGAAACAGAGGCCAGGCCTTCTGGCCTTGAGGTACAAAGTTGTGAATCCTCAAAACATTTTCTTTTCTGGGAATGGACTGTTTTGAAAGTTTAACGTTTGTCTTTTCCTTGCTCACAGTATGGTTCACAGGCAGATCCGTAGTGATCTAGGATATATCAACACAGCAGTATACTTGATTACTCCTAGGGAATAGGAATGGAATGAGCACCAGTGATCCCAGTTTAAATTTCTCAGGAATCCTGGAATGGGGTCTTCTTAAGCTGTGAAGTCCCAGCTCTGTTCCCTGTTTGCCTAGCTTGCTGTAGTGTCTTTGGCAGTCCCCTCCCCTGCACTTTCTCATTTTGTGAAAAGGAGTACTGCCTATACAGGCTTGAAGCACTCTGAAGTGCTATAAAAGTTCCAGTTATTATTGTTACTTCTCAAGAGCCTTTGAAAACACATTCAGCTCATGCTCAGACTCTCTGAGGTCTTGGAAAGATTTGTTCTTTCCTGATTTTTCAGAACTATTGGCATATAGTTAGGCTCAAAGTGCCAGCTGTTTCCTTTCTTACAGCACACGAATTCTGCGAATGCAGCAGAGTGTGGGGTTGGCAGAGCTGTTTAAATAAGCCAGGAGAGAGTCTTGCTAGAGCAGTGCGAACTCACTCAGCTTGTTTCACAGCGGGTTGGATTAGCCTGTGCTCAGTGCCCTGATGCACACGGTTTGCTTGCTGATAGAAATAAAAAAAATACTGAAATTTCACTAATTTGTGGCTTGATCCGTCATCTGTCTATGCCATGCAGATGGAAGCACAAGAATATACTTAGATTGTACTCAGGGTTTTGTAGACCTACAATTTGCTTGGAGAAGTTTGTGGGTCTTTTTTTGTCCTCTACACTTTAAATATCAGAAAGACAAATAAATAGCTGTGGAGTGTCTTTGGCTACCGAAATTTTTGTTTTTGAAACTGTTCTCTCCTCCCCAGAGGAGATTGCCTAACTGAATGCAGAGCACAGCCAGCCCCATCCTTTGGCTTCTCAGAAATCCAAGCCTAAAGGATAGAACCCCAGCCAACCAGCTCATCAAAACGTAAACATATCTGTGAGAGTAGATGTGCTTGTGTAGTTGTGATGCTCAAAAACAATCAGCTGTTCACAAATGTACTTTTCTGTCTTACTTTTTTTTTTTTAATCAGATGGGCTCCTGGAGGAGATAGGACAGATTTTAGGCAGCAGTAGCTCTTTTTGGGATGGTGGTATCTTAATCCAAGCCGTATCAGCGAGACAGCTGGCAGACTTGATTTATAGAGAACCATGTATCACAGGATCTAAGATATAAGGCTGTGGTAGAGAAGGTAGTTTGCCAGTTCATCATGCAAGAAACTGGAACACTGGCTTCTTGTGTAGTAAAAATACCTACTTTAACTCATGACCATGGAAGGTTGCTACACTGAGATTTAATATGTGGGTGCAAGATTTACCCTAAGCATTGTACTTTTCTAAATTGAGGATACTGTTGTGTTGAGCATGCTGGTTCAGCCACTGAATATTTTGGAGGAAATGGAGGAAAGTCATGTATGTCTCATGGCTTTGTTGTTTAACCAAGAGGGGAAAATGCAAATAAAATAGTAATTAAAACAAATCTGTCCAGCAACCAAATACTTTGATCTGCTATTGAATGCTTGCTGATTCTTTTAAATACAACTAAGGAATAATATCAATGGAAAATCTATTAAAACAAACACTTACTGAGCATCAGAACAAAAAGATTTAGATGCTTTTCAGATTTTTGTTTTGCATGAACAGCTAATATCACAATGATATTCTGGGGTACTTTGCTACCACCAAATCAGTATTTTTCTGAAAAGAATTTTGTGTGAGTCTGTCCAGCTTTAAATGCAAATGCAGAGGAACATTTTAGACAGTGGCAATAGTTGGTTTGAAACATATTTCTGTTTGCATGTGATACTTACAAGCTCAGTTCTCCATGTTAAGACCAGTAATCGTGCTGTCTGCATCTTTCATTAGCAAAACTTGTCTTCCCGCATACACTTGTTACAGATCAGGATCTGAAATTTAGCCCCTGCTCAGGTGAACACTGAGGATCCTCATGATATGCAACTCATTACAGCAAGAGCCTGTTCACTCTCCTCTTGTTGCTGTGTCCTCCTGTAAAGAACAAGTCCTGCTGCCACTGATTATCAAAAAAACTGACATCTCTAATATCTCCAGCACTTGTACCTCTTAAAAAAAAAAAAAGCAAGCAAGTTTTCACTTTGTGGGTCTGCATGGGGCAGATACTCTCTGCTCTGCCAGTGCATGCTGGTGTATCCATGCAGTGCAGAGCTGCTGTCTCAGACCTGAAGCTGCCGTTTTCACTTCCAGCAGTGGCATTACCATTGTTAGTTCTTTGGTCTGCACCCTTTGCTTGACTGTGTTCTCTTCTAACATTGATTCAGTGAGCTACCTGCATCTTGAGAGACTGACTACACAGGATTTTGGGGCACAGTGCAGTATTCTGCTAGTTTTTACTGAAAACAAAAACCTTTCTCTTGAAAATGCCGCTTTTCAAAGCTATACCGCCAATGTGTTGCTGTGAGTCTGTGCTGCCCCCACCATTTTGGAACATTGAATTTCACTAATGAAATAAGCTCTTTTATTTATTTATTTATTTATTAAAGAACATGCTGGTATGTCGAAGTTTAGTAGACTAGGAGAGAATTCACCCTTCATTAAAATGGATTTATATCCCTATTCTAGAAGGTTTTACTGGGGTTTGTGTGTCTCGTTTCAGTGTTAATTGCCTTTCTTCATTGCATTGCCTTTCTTCATGAATAGGCTGTACTTTAGCAGTCCTATTATTCAGACTTATGTGTGGTATTCACACATCTGTGCTTTAACCCACATCCATGATGTTTCATAACATAATAATCATAACATAATAAGTAGGATTCAGCTCCTGTATTAAGTTGGGTTTAACAAATCAGTAGTGGCCATTACAGTCAGTGGAGCATAGAGAGTAAATCAGCAGATTTACTCCACTTCAAGGTGAATTTGTGCACACAGTGAGGTGGACTGATTGATCTCTACTAATTTTAGCAGGAGCTTGAACTCTGCACAGGCAGCCACACATAGGCCTGCATTTGGGTGTCATTATCCTCAAAGTGAACCCTGTGTTCAGAACTTCTTCCCAAGGCTTTGCTTTTTCCCTGCCAGGCTAACTTCCAGGTGGCCTTGCTGAAGCTGCTGAGCTATTTCACCTGAAAAAGGCCTGCTCTATCACTTCTAATTGAAGAACGTGGCTGGCCCGTGTTCCTGCCAGATCACTGAGGAGGGAACTGCCTCCGAAACCCAATTCAGATCCTGGTCTGAGTCACCCTCTGAAGAGGTGTATGCTCTGCAGTCTGTGCAGGGAGATGGGTGTCAGCTCTCTGAAGCTCCTCAGCACAGTGCTAACAAATAGAAAATGAATGTGCTCCACAGACTTTTAGGAAATATGCCTGGCTGGTCAGCAAACTCCAGGAGAAATAAGAGCATGAAACAGGTTGGGTTCAAAGGCAAATTTGACATAATAGTCCATTCTGCTCTGAGTCACTCCTGGTGGACAATTCCACAGCTTTCCCAAGTGTTTTTGCTCCTGAGGAGACCATGGATTCATTCTTAACCGGGATAGGCCTTGTCACATGAGAGGGCGTGGGAGGTGGGGTTTGTCTCACCCTTTGATAGGGGACATTGCCTCAACCCTTAGTGATTTATTTGTCCGTGCCCCAGGAAAATCAAAACGCCTTGATATCTGATCAGTCTGTCAGTGTCCCATAAAGGGGGACCCTTCACCGAACAGCTTCACAAATTGGAAGGTGTGTTCAATTGCCCTTTCCAGGGCTGGAGAGGGGCCTGAGCCAGCAGAGAAGGGAGACCCCTCAGTGGGACTCCTCAGGGTGTTATCCACCACCACCAGCTGTCAGCAGCTGTTAAGGACTCCCCCTAACAGTGTACGGAGTAACACTCTTCATTAATACAAATTTTGACAGATTAATAAGGTTCCTAAGTCATCAGTGATAGTGTCTAACTGCAAAAACACCTGTAAAGTAATCCACCAAGACCACAAAGCAAGCACAAACACAAACTCTAACATGAAGCAATACATTAGTATACCTATATAGAAAGCACAAGCTCTAACACACAGCGGCATTTAATGTGCATAGAACACAGTTCTTACCCAATAGGCATCCCTGTGGAGCTCGAAGGCAAGTTTTGCCTGTCCAAGCATTGTCGGTGGAATCTTCCCAATTTTATACTATTTGTTTAGGGTTTAGTTAGGGCTGGGGTGATTCTAGTTGTAAGTGCTTAATTGGGTAGTTGTCCTTGGCATCTGTCTCCCTTGGTGGACAGATACATTACAGTCTTTGAACTTGAGAGCATCACCATGTTCTTCTCCCTGCAAGATGTTTGTGGAAGGAGACCGCAGGGGTTCCACACTACTCCTCTTTCCACTGCATCCCCCCTAGCAGGTGTTTTTCAGTGTTTGGGAAACCTTTGGGTCAAGTTGACTGTGTTCTAGCAGCAGCAGTCACTTTTTACCCTCTAATTCTTCTTCTCCAATTTTTAACCCTATCCATCATTCCAAAACATTCAACTAAATACCAGTTCAATGACATTACTTGGCTAAGAAAAAAGAAAATTCTCTGAATTAAAAGGACTGGGCAAATCACTGACAGAGAAAACAAGTTCTCTTCCTTTTCAGCTGGAATTCTAGGAATAGGCTTCCTACGTGTCCAAAAAAATGTTAAAAATGTTATTTGTTTAAAATAATGTCAGTTTTGGAATCTCACCTTTCTGAAAAATAAAGAAGATATTTTCCTCATCTGTCTCCACTACAGAGACCTGTGAAAATAGAGTATTTCCACAATCCAATCCCCCTGCCATTTAAGCTTCCAATAAAACAAGGCAAAGAGTAAGTCCTAT
>VXBA01002732.1:0-30793 GCA_013399895.1 Serilophus lunatus
CCTAGGGGAGAAAGAGATCTGTAAAGATGATTAATGGTTATCAGCCATAAAATAAGTGTTTTTAAGCTCTGTCAACTTTGCTTTTCTAATGAGGGCTTAACTGCTCCCCAACTAAAGCCTTTATCCAAGCTGTGTTTTGTGTTTCATTTAACCACTGTTTTGTATAGACACAGTTACCGTCATCATAATCTTTCAGTTCTTGTGTTTTGGCATCTCATAGATTTTGTATGCAAGTTTGGGGCTCAAGGGAAACACATTTAACTGAAATGTCCAAGTGTAATTTGATGTGTGATGCAGGGTTATAGAACTCCTCTCAGACTTGCTTGTTGTTGCAAAGAGAGCCTTTGTAATTGCTAGGGGATTATGGTAGAGTATGAAAGACCTTGAAAGCGGCTTTCTTGCAGATTAGGAATGTGTTCACACAAACTCCAAAACAATCAGCTAGAGTAGTGAAGCAGAAGTATATTAAAATATGAAGAGTTCACTGAAAAGGTCCTGATAGAAACACCTAATTAAAGAAATAAAAACCAGCATAAAGATTCTGAAAGAGTCTCAGTTTGGTAAGAAAAGAGAGGCTTATGAGGACTGTAGATGAGATGACAACACAAATACAGTGACATCTTCCTCTCTCTGAGCAGCAAAAGTAAAAAAAAAATTAATTTTTACTACATAAATAATTATTTAATGGAAGCTAGTTATAGTGGTACATTGCCTGAATTAATATGCAAGATTAGGAGACACAGGAAAAATTTAGCTTTTTTTTATATACATATAAATTAGTGAAAAATTTTGGATAAGAGTATTGTGCAAAATAGCATCTTGGTCATAGAGGATTCAGTAATAACCTTCCTTTCCTTTGATGGGAGCTGCATTTCTCTGCATTGAGTTTTCTGTTAATGCTTTCTTCTGAGTGATCCTGAAATGGAAGCAAGTTAAGGTGAATTATCATGCAGTAGTAAGCAGGTGGGAAAATCATACAGTGCTTTTGGAAAATGACATCTGTAAATTTAGCTAATACAGTTTTGAACTGAATTTTTTTGCAAAAGTAATTAGCAAACCCTGAATCTTTTTCCGGTTTGCTTACCTATTGAATGAATTAAGATCTTTTCATTTTATGCGTATTTCTGAATAGCATAATGAGAAATGAATGTTTTTGGGGTTTTGTTTGTGGTCTCTTCCCTACAATTTAATCCATAATATATTAAAAAAAAAATGTTTTTAGCCCATTTGGCAATATTTTTCTTTTGTGAAATATTTGTTATATATAGTTGAAAGGCAAAATTCTACAAATGTATCACATTATCATTTATATAAAAGCACCTCTATACCACTGTATGTTTATCAGTGACCTAGTACAATAGCCAATAAAATCCAAATAACAATTTCCACTGTTATTGATAATGACACCTGCTTCATCTGTCAGTCATAAGTGGATGAACTTCTCCATAATACCTACTGTTTCTTATTGAATAGTAATCCCATTAATATAGCTGAGATAATTACAAAAATTTTATTGTCATACAACATTTATCAATAATTCTTCATTTTCCATTACAGATCTGAAATATTCTCATAAAGCAAATTTATATTAACATGATTTTATTTTTATAGGAGTTGGTTGAAAATTAGGAACTTCTAGCACTAAAACTTTCTTCCTACTCCTTCAAGAAATTTTAGTTGAAGAATGCATTGACTTCCTTAACTGGAAAAGATGTTTCCCTTTTTTGGAAATGCTGAGGGGAGAATGGAACATGTGAATTGTAAAAAGTGAGACTTCCCACGAGAAGCAAAATGTATGCAAACAAGCACATTCATTGGTAAAAAGCTACTTTGAAAATAATATAATTTACACTTGTTATTAGTAGGTAAATTTGAAAAGACTATATTATTTTTGCTTGCAGTTATATTGTGAAAAGAGGTGTTGTATGAAGCAGCAGAATATTCTTACATTCTTTTAAGAACCCAATAGTGACTTTGTATGCTTTGTGGAGATGCAGACCAACAGGCAATAATACCATATAGTAGTGGCTTAAAAATTAATATTTGTGAATATGTAATATTTGTGAATATGTAATTTAATTATTTAATCAGTTCTTTATCCAAAGCCATGCTTTATTTCTAGCTTAACTTTTCAATTTCACTTTTTGCTTCAGCCTTTTGCTGTTGAAACCCACTTGCTGTTTGAAAGATTTACAGTTAACTTGCCATTGATATCCCTGGAGCTTCTGAATGCTGTCAGAAAAACATTAAGGTTTTAAGAGAAAAATGTTGACAACAAAAGAAAAATAAGACTTAAATAGTGTAGGTTAATTATGCTTTGTTCAAATTTAAACAGCAACAAAAAAAATCTGTATCTAATATTCAGGAAAGTAAATGAATTGTCAGGTCAGTGCTGATGGCAAGTAGTCAGGAACTCAGGTTTCCTTTTCTGTTATCCTATATAATGTTTTATTTTCTCGTAAAACAGACTCAAATGTGTTTGGAGGGGTACTATATAATAAATGAGATATAAAATACTGTATTACAATAGGAAGCTTACAACCATGATATGAGAAATTGAAAGCTAATAGTTCCAGAAAAATATACTGAATTCTTTGTGTCATTCAGTCTGCAAAAAAAGAGCAAGATCATTCCTTTCTCATATGCTAAAAAGTATGAAGTCTATACTTTACAAAATTTGAAAGTTAACTTAATAGTGCTTCTATTGTACTATTTCCCTCTCACTCCCTAGAATCTAAGAATGTAATTTATAAAATAGTTTTTAAATGGCAGTGAATCCTAGGTCCACAAGGATTATTGTGTGTATATATATATGCTATATATATATATATATATAGGGCAGCTTTGCACAGGCAAAAAAAAATTATCCAGTCTTAAATTGCAAGTTTAATCTGAGCCTTCATGGAGGACAATGTATTTTTGCATTAAATATATGAATACATTTCTAGTGAATAAATTGATCACTAAAACTTAAAAAAGCTGTCAATGTAAGTGTTGTCAAATTTCATACTGAATTTGTAATGGCTATATTTTTTTCATTTTGGAACAGGGAATAGATTGACAAAACTAGCAGTGAAAAAATAGCAACTGATTCTCTTCTCCATTTTCCCCTCCCCACCCACTTGCCTTTACCCCACAAAGTTGAAGATCTCACCATATGTTTTTTAATGCAGTAACTCCTATATATAGGAGACTAGGTTTCAACTTCTTCTCACTGACTGAGATTTAAACCTTTATTTTCTACCTTCCAGGGGAATCACCTAGCCACTGGATATTCTGAAGTGGTATGCTCTCACCTGAGCTATTTGAACTGCTACTTTGACCTAGCTATATGCCTCCCAAGTGAATTCTTTAACCACCAGACCAAAGAGTCATTCTCTCTCTTTGACTCAGTATTTAAATAATCCATGCAGAACAGCTTTTTCCATGGGGATCAGGAGAAGCCAATTATAGATTTCTCACTGGTTTAAGAACTCTTTTGGGAAAGTGAAAATGTGGGTTCAAGAATGTGCAGACAAGGTCTTGAACCTGATTGTCCCACATTGTATATCAGATGAGGCCCTAACCACAGAGCTATTGAATAAGTGAAGAGAGGGGGGATTCTCTTTACTTTCATGAATGATTTACAAAGAGTGTGTAAACCTAATCTTTCATTTCCAGTTCTTTAGTTTTGTGTTTAAATAGCTTCTGCAGAGTTACCTATGTCTCTGGCAAGTATACAGATTAATGCTGCTTTGGGGAATCTTCAAGCATAATTCTTCTACATTCTTTTTGTTTCTAAATACTTCTGTATTTCTGTCAGTTCCAAATGAAATCCAAGTATATTTTTATTTGACAGTTAATGCATAATTTTAATTAAATTGTGGGGGCTGAGAGTAGTGAGGAGATGACTGATTTTTTCAATATCCCTTTTGTAAAAGCATCTAACAGAAAAACTATTAATACATAACCCCCTGCTGCATATACTTCCATGTTTCCTAACATTTTTTCTAGAACCTGTACTGAACTGAACTAGCATGCTTTTATTAAGAAGGTATAATAGAACTTGATAGCCACATGAGCGCTTATTTCAAATCAGAGACAAAGATCAATGTAAAACCAGCACTGCCTATTTATGAAATCTGAGTCATTTTTCTGTACCTCTTAAATTTCAAAAAAATGTAAGGAAAAGCCAAAATAAAGTACAGTCTTAATTTAATGGATGATTTTCCCTTCCTTTAGAGCTGTAGTAAAGGACAAAAATGGTAGAAAGGACTGACTAGAAAGAGATCTTGGTTTTAATCTTGATTTCCCAAGCTATCATTTAATTTATATCAGTGAATGGATGGTCATGAACGTAACATGCACTGCCTTCTTGTAGAGATATACAATAGAAAGATCAAGACACAATCCAAATAAATGTCAAGCTTTCTAAACCTTTATGACTAGGTTTCTTCAGCTGTCCCTTTCATGAGTTTATCTTTTCTTATTGCATATATTCACAGAGATCCATTGTGCATTTCATGGGGAAAGAGAGTAGTATCTGCACATTAAGTATCCTAGGTATCTAGATCTGCTGTGAAAGGCGGTTATACCGGAGGCAGCCCAGATGCTCTCAGATTATATCAGAAGAGTGTTTTGAAATATCTAATAGATTTGATTGTTGCTGGTGCTGTTTATTAAATGCTGATAGGAAACATATTGGGACTCAGAGTTGTTCATGTGTGTCAGTTCTCCCAAAATAATGCACTTTTCTGGAAGACTTCTAATCAGAACCTCCAAAGAAATTACCAGTCTTTCTGGAAGAGTCACGTGTAGTAACTGGTTGCTAACTGGTAATCTTTGTTGACCTTTTTGCAAAAAGATTAATGCATTGGATTCTTCTAGTTCATTGTTCAAGCAAAAACTATTGCTAGTAGAATATGTTGAATTATTTTTATAATTAATGATGTCTTTCCCAATAATGCTAGATCTTCTTATTCTCTAGTTAAGAAAAACAGAGGAAGAGAAGATGCTGGAGGGATCATAAAGTGAATGTTTGCAGTGATATTTTGGGGGGGGGTTGTTGGTTTTTTGATTATTTTTGTTGGGTTTTTTACTAAATTTCTTTGAGGGCATCCATCTGTTATCTCAGCATGTCTCCTCCAACTTAAATCACGCACTGTCATTGTTCAGGTAAAACCACTTGAACTCTGTTCTTATTTCATCAGACTAGTATCAGAAGACTAAAATTGATAATCAGTAACTTTTAAAAAAGACAAGCCGACACAAACCTCAAACTGAAACTCCAGCAAGTATGGGAACTTTTCCTGTCTTTTCTCAATACAAAGCAAAATGCTTAAAGCATGCTTTCTTCACAATAAATTTATGTTGAGCACACGTGAAATTACAATTCTCTGTTCTTCATTAGCAAGAAAGTTTTTTAAAATGTATTATTTGTCGTAGCATTAGATGATCAAGCATCTCTACTTTTTTTGCACCAGTTCCTCTCTTGTTGAGTCAAGCCTGCGATGGAGCCTTATGTATTTCACTGGTTTTGTAGTATTTAGTAGATAAAGTTAATGTCCAATTAAACGAATGATGCTTTCCAAAATGATTTTCCAATCCCATAAATACTTAACAATTGAAATAGCACTTAGTGCTTGAATTAGATAAGTTTTCATTTATGGGTTACTGAAATACGTAGATATTTTTTGTGAAATTATGCTTGGATTCTACAGGATATTCATTCATTAAAAAAAAAAAAAAAAAAAGAGTCTTGCTCAACCAGTAAATTATTTAGGTGTCAAAAAAGGAAATGGGAATATTTGACAAGTGCAACTCTAAAAATGATTTCTAGCTAGACCTTTTAAAGTGGTTTATATAGAGCAAACAAATGTTCAGTCTTTGTAGAACTAGAATACAGTTTAATTCATGGAGTATTTTTCTTTTGTACATGCACTTTGTTTTTATTTTTCCTATAAAAATGAAGCTAAATCCAAATTCACCTGAAGCGTAGAACTGAATCTTTCTATTACACATTCCCTGCCTGGATGTCACACTAAGGCCACTTAAGTCACTTTAGCATCAGAGATGTTCAGAAACACTTCTGAGTGCTTTAATTGTTCATCAAGACCTAACCTTTTGAACGTTGCTTTAAGGCATTTTGGCTCTGCTCTGAGTCACTGAAGCAAAATTGGAGCATCTGGATGCAGTGTCAAAATAGCCCAGGCAGCTTCAGTGCAGCACCCAAGTGGATAATCTCAACACAGAATACAAACACTGCATTAGTGATTGCCGGAAGGCTACAGTTCATCTTCCTCTGAAATACAATACAGGAAAAGTTAAAGGATGATACTTTTTTCTTTGTATTTTCTGCTGTGTGAACAAAGAATCAAGATGTGTTTTGAGGCTTTGTCAAGTGTTTTGCAGCATATTCAATCCTTGTTTGCCCTACTAATCCACTGACTTTTTGGCCAAAGCAATGAATGTTTTTTACAGTTTCTGCTGAATTAGATTCGTGAATGCAAAAGAAGGAATCTAGTTGATAATGTTGCCTTTGAATCAAAGTATTGAGTCAAAGTAGAGGAAGAATAAGTATGATAATATTTTAGTTGACTACCAGTAATATGGCATCTAATTATACTATGTTAACTTGTACATAAAATTTCTAAAATTCTCTGACTTATGTGAAACTATATTTCTCTTTGTTTGCTTTCATAGATGGCAGCAAAATTGCATTTCATTGATTGAACAGAAAATTGTAAGTAATGTTTTCTTTTTCTCCTCTTGAATTAGGGTTCACATTTTATTTTCCTGAATCTGCTGAAAATTTATCTTATGGATAAGACTGTGTTCTTCCTTGAAAACCAGTGCACAATTAATACTCTGTGAGAGCCTGTGAGACATCTGGTATGTGGCTGGCTACAGATACAATTCCCAAGCCAGATTTCTTTTGCCATCGGCAAGAATAGTTTATGTAAGACTTAGGCCAACAGGTCAAGAAATATAAATGCAGAAGCATGCTAAACATACCACCTGACATCAGGCTTTGCCTGGAACATGGTTGATCTGTAGAGTGTGCACACCAGAATGAATACTGGAGTGCAAAACTGGGGCATAGCAGCATATATGGTCTTTTTCTTGACTTACTATTTTTCTGACTCCACATCTAGGATTTTATTCTTATGTGTATATAAGTGAAACTAAATACAAACAGAAGGATCAGACTGATCTGAAGCTTTATTTTTATTTAATGCTGATAATGCATTTATGTTGTGTATAAAAATCAAACATACAGTGAATCAGTAGTTGTTCAAAAACCTCCTCTGCTAAACACTCTGCTTCACACTACTATTCAAACTACTCACAACTCTTACAAATGCATTAACAAGATATATTCCATTTGGAACGTGTCAAGTAAGTGGGTAACACTTTTTCTAGCATGTCTAGCTACCATTAATTTAGTTAGTATTCATTGTAATTAAACTGATCATAATTAATTCATTTAGTATTAATGTGAACATTATACATCTTTTTAGGCACTCCATTATAATTCAGCAATAATTAATGTACATATTAAATGAAGTGTTACCACTCAATGCTGTGATAAAGCCATGTTGTTTCATTTCAAAAGCTTTTGAGGAAGTTATGTTTAGTCTCATTGGTATTCTAATTGTTGCCAAGAGATATTCTTCAATGGCAAAGGGCAATTCACATTGGGAGACTTGTTAACTTTTCAGAGAGATTCCACGTTTGCACTTGTCTACTGATTCACTTATAAGGTACGAGCATATGAAGCAAAATACTTTGTGGACATCATAATGCAAAAAAACGCTTTTTCACTATCCTAAAAAATGAAATGTTTCTGATGTTTCAGACTTTTTCCAATAAAAGAGGTGTGTGTTTATAAGTGAAGTTCAGTAGCACTTATATTTTATGATTGTTATTCCCTTCTACCCACTGAGAGTAATCAAAAACTTAGAATGGAGTATTTTCCGTGTATCACACATCAACACAATTAGATGCCTCAAAAGCATCCATGCCCACTTCGAGGAGCTGTATTAAAAACTGAGTAGGAGAATCACAGAAAAAAAAATGGCCATATTGGATTAGGACAAGAAGTGTGGACAGCATCCTGTCTCTGGGCAGTGATTATAAATGTATACTCAGAGAAAAGTGAGAATAAGAATTAGACTCCCCCAGCCTCCAGCAGTTCCAGCTGATGAAATTTCAGCAGATGTATGTGGTTTCTAAAGATTAAGATTCTGTTGGTTTTTTGTTCCATTAATCCGTTCCTACAAAACTATTCAAATCTTAGAATAGTTACCTTTGTCAGAAAGTTGCACAGGTCTACTTCCCCATTCATTTTTTGTATGAAGAATTACTCTTTTTTTGTTGTTTTGAAAGTGATTTCTTCTATCTTAATGTGAATCTACATTGCATTGGATTTCCTTGAGCTATAAGCTCTGTATTCTTCCCTGTATTCTATGAGTGATTTGTGAGCCTCGTCTATATCACTCATTGGAGATCTTTTCAAGATAGGTATCCTACTCTGCTCTCTGTACAGAAGTTGTTCTTCTTTTCTGTCCTTCATTTTTGATTTTGTGTGCTACGTGTAGCTTTCAAAGTGTGAGAAGTTCTTAGATTTACACTATTTAAAAGTTACTCCCTTAGCTTTTCCTTCTCAGTTTCTTAACGAATACCAATATTGTTATACCACTGTGGGCTTATTTCTCCATGGTGACTGTCAACTCCAAGCCCACTATGTTAAATTTCCTACCTTCCCTCACCCCACTTGTGCATCACTTTTTTTTTATTTGCAGGGCATTTATTCTGCCTTTTATTGCCTTGTAACTCAGGCTTATGAGTGATTTTCTTTTCAGGCAAAATTTCTGGAATTCTACACTGTTTGTCCTTGTCCTAGCTAACCCAAGTAACTTTGATCAGGAATATTTTTCAGCAACTCTCATCCCATTTTGCCAGATCATTTATGAATGTTGAACAGCAGAGGCCCTAGAAAAGGTCTTTGTAAAAGTCCAGTAGCAATGTATCTCAATTTCAGGAAGTGAATCTTTAGCTCTCTACTATTTGGCTTTTAAAGTATCAGTTATATCTGCATTCTTATCTGCTTACTTTCTCTAATAAATTTTGTTGAGAAACTTTAGCAAAACCATTTGCAAATCCAAGGTAGACTCCAACCAAGAAACTCCAGACAACCAAATTATTCACGTTCATGTGTCCTTTGAACGATACAAAGTGCTTCAGTTGGTATACAAAGCAGAAATTTTCTTTTAAAAAGCCATCTTCACTCATCTGAAATACAGCATATTATCAAAGGTCCACTCAAGTTTTGTATTATTGTTTATATTAACTTGACCAGTATGGACTTCAGTATATTAAAGTCTATCAAAAGTCGGGATTTTTTATATCCACTATTTAACTTTTCAAAGTTATTTTTGCTAATTTGCGTCTTCTAGATCTCAATACCTTTGCAGTATACTTTGATAGTCAATCAGATGTTTCATTTGTGAATTATCTTACAACTGTTACTGTCTTTCTAGTGTTTTGTTACTGTTCGCTTTTTCATCACTTCCTTTCTCCTTCAAGTGGATGTTCCCACTGAGAGTTATTAGGATACATTATTACACAGCAAGCAATCTTTACCTGTAGTTTTACAAAATATGTCAATGTAATGCTAAGTAATAAGAATTCAGCTAATCTATGAACTTCTGACTTTTCTGCTGATGACATATTTGACCTTGGGCATATTATTTAACCTCTGCACTTCTTTATTGTTTCCCTTCGTGTTGATGTGTACAGACTACATGTATGCTAGGTTTTCTTATTTATTATTTAACATTAAAATGAATTGAATTTTTGGAACTGAATAGTAGATAAAATAAAAGCAAGTTTTAATGGTTATTAAATAGTTGCCTCTATAAGGGACAGAATAAGAAACTATTTGAGCAACTCTAGATTTTAAAAAAACCTCCTGTACATTACATGCTGAATTTGTCTACTTTCTTTTGTAAATTTCCTTTTCTTTAATTGGTTTATAAATAAGGAATTCAATCTCTTTCATTAAAACAGACCAGCACAGTCTCTGCAAGCATTGCTTCTTATTTAAACAGGTAGTTGCCACTCGTGAAGTTTTAATTAAATTTTTATCCTCTTTTTGTATTGCAATCTTTCCTGTCTTTCCAATGTTGAAGTAACCTTTTCCCTTTCTCTGGCAAAATTCATTCAGCTTGCTGCTTCTGTATAGAGGAGACTGCAGCATTAAACTTGAAATAGATCAAAATCAGATCTAGTTATGCTCAGATGCATAATGTTTAAGTTAACGTGTCGAAGGCTTGGTTTCCTCAAGTTAACCAAATAAACATGTTTTCACTACTACTTCTGTTATTGTTCTTTGACTACAGGGTTTCATTGTCATCAAGCTCTTTTCTATTTAGATCTGATTTTAGGCTCTGTAGAGGTCTTCCACTAATTCTTTCTAGTGGTACTCAAGAACAGTCCTGACTACCTTATCCTTTTTTGCATAATATGCCATTAGAATTTTTTTTCTTTTAATAAATAATTATCCAAAGTATTTACCTCCAGTTACTATTAAGGACTTATGACCCTATTTGCAGAGATACTGAACTCCAACAACTATGTTTGAAATTAAAGGGAGATGTTGACTCAAAATTCTTGTAGATATGAGATTACTGATACATAGAGCTGGCCAATATTTTCCAAAATGTTTAAATCTTTCTTTTTAGTTTTGCTAAACAGATTGTACAGTATTTAACTGTTTATGTGAAAGACTATTTTGTCATTTCTTGTGAAGGATGAATTCTGTTTCTGACTATCTCAGATATGTAATGAGTGTTTTTTCCTTTTTAATCTGATATGTTAATATGTCTTTTTTCAGGCAATAGTGCTATCTCTTATTTTCAAAAGATAATCAGTATTTGCTAATTTTTTTTTCACATATATCTTTGATTTTGATGTTACTCCATTAGCATTGGTTCAACTGGTGCTTTTTTCTTTCAACTTTTATGATTTCTTAAGACCTGTGTTCTTATGTACAATTTACCCTTTCATGATTCATACTGATGTTTACCTTTCTAAGTATGTGTATGGTAACTGTTCTGGAGCTATTCTTGAGGAGAATGGGAATAATTCATTTAGATTACTCTATGGGTGGTACATCTGAAACTTCTTTTACAATAGAAAGAAAAAGAAATGCCTATGCAGGAATACTTATAGAGTTTTCTCAAGGAAATATATGAAATCAGCTATCAGTCTAAATAAAATGTCTTTAAAATGTGGTTTTCTTGAATCAGTTTAATTTAAAGGAATTTTAAGAAACCAGATCCTGGCTGGGATCCCAGCAAGGAGGATCAGATTGCAAGTTGCATGTTGTGTGCCCAGTGCTTGAGCATTCTTAAGGATTCTGTCCCATTGCTTTCACTTAATCTTTGTTTTTCGAGATTAGGACCTATCTTAGTAAAGAAATTAAAAAATAAATGCCTAAAGACACACTGTCTAAGAGATATGCACTACAGCACACTTTAGCCCAGAGCACCTTTCTGCTAGTGTTGTTTAAGCTCTCAGAAAAATAGTATTTACAATGAAAACCTTTAACAATCTTTTAACATGCTTGCTAGCAGGCACTGATTTAATGCTAATGCGACAGCTAGGATTTCAGTGTGAGACCCTTTTATTTCTCTAAGAGAAGTGTTATACATTCTGAAAACCAGACAAATTTTTCTGGCCAATGTCTCCTCACGTTTGTGCTAGTAGGGATTTTCTGACTACTCAAATTATCTTTCACAAGTTAACACATGTCTATCTTATATAAAAATGTTTATCTTTCTTTCTGACATTTCTCTAAATAGTCATATTTTTTTAAAAAATGCAAACAGACTTTCTTGTTAATAAGCACCTGCACAATGTTCCCCCCAAAAATGCTAGACATATATGATGCAACATATCAATTAGATGACCTTGCATTCTAGCAAAATCAAATTATATTTCTTAAAATGTATATTCACAATTGCCATTTGAATCTGCTTTAGGGGGAAAAAAATTGAAAACACAATATTGTAATCTCAGTAATATTTATGCTGTTAGAAAAAGTGCTGATAAATTAAATTGTATTTCAACTATGATTCTGGATGAAAAGTGATGTATTTTTTATTTCTTCTAACAAAACATATTTCTATATCTTTACATACAAACCTATACCTGTGGTCAATCAGAAATTGTTACATATCATACCAGATCTGTATTTTTTATATAGTGCATCTGTAGTGGGTTTGAAGTTGAAATTTTCTGTTTTCTGTGTTTGTCTATTAAAGCATTAAAACCATTTTCTTTTGTGTTTTCCCCAAAATTCCTGGGAATGGAGAACAGAGCAGAGTCGGCCGATCTCGGCTCTGGGGGCATCGAGCTCGGCGGGACCAGGGATAGGTGCAGCAGGATTGGTTCCCTTGCCTGCGCAAGCCCTCAGCCCCGTGCACCTGTTGCTTCTTGCTGCTGCTAGGCAGCCATTATGGCACAGAGCCCGAGCCTGTGCCGCTTTTCCTTTTCCTGCACCATTGTGGGTGTAGGAACCGGAGGCGTGGCGGACACGGAACTGTTCCCTTTCCCCACATACCAAACCCTGGCATCTAAGGGGTTTCTCCTGCTCGTCCTCTCAGCAGCTCAGCAGGAACTCTCAGTCCACACGGTGGGGCAGGGGAGGGCGGTTGAGTCTTGGCTCTTGTCATTTCCATCCTCCTGCTGTCTGGTTTGCGTGGCAGGGGGGCAACAGGTTGGCGCAGGGACAGAGCTGGCCCATCCCCCGTGGTGGAGCGGCCCCGTCCTCACGCCACCTGGCGGTGCCTCTGGCAGTGAAGCTTGGTTGCTGCACCCACGGTGCTGATATCTGCCCTGCACCACGACAAGCTGGGCTCAGCTTGGTGGTTGTTCGCACGTGGAGCCCTGGCCCCGTGTGAGTCCTGCACCCCCTTGGGCTCCCAGAGGGAGGATGCTTCTCACTGGCTTTGTGTTTCAGATGCTCTGAGGGCTGGGAGATACCATCTTCGAGGTGGCTTTCCTTTCCTTCCCTCTGCTCCTCAGCTACCATCCTGCTTGGAGGGGCAGTTTGTTATTTGTTTTCTTTTTATTTAATTTTATTGCGGAACATTTTTGGGTCTTTTGTGTGTATTTGTTTAGTTCCTAGTGGGATTCTATAAGGTCTATAGAACCCATAGAAAAAAACCCTGTGTTTGCTGTTGCATTTCTATTCAGTCTTTCATCACTGGTTTGCTCCCTAGTGGTAAAACCACCACAGCATCCTAATATAGATTTTCAGATGTGACACCTTAATCTTTTTAATATGTATATAATTTTTGGTTTTGAAATACACAATACAATTTATGTCCTATCTCGTTTCTTAACCTATATTGCAATAGTTTCTTATAATAATAATTGCATTTTAGTGGAAATCTTGATGTAGAATCTGGGTAGAAGAAAGGGGAAGAAGTGGAATTTAGTATGACTATCTGCCTTTTTTTGAACAAGAAGTGTATATTTGCCTTCTTTGTGTTCTTTGTTTTTCAAAGGCCATGTATTTGACTAGCAATAATTTCTGGGTTGGGGGGCACGGTTATAAAGTCTTATCTATCTTATTGAATTAGCCTTTAAATTCTTAATTAAAATAAACTTCTGAACCTATTTTATTGTATGCTGATATATCCATCAATCATATTAATGCGTTTCTATTAAAAGTGGTCAATTCATTCTGATATTTAGATGTCAACCAGAAGTTGGTTACAGGACTACGGAAATATATGGAGCATCATAGTTAAATATCCCCAGATATTTACACATAGAGCAATTTATCATTATGAATTGCAATCTGTTTTCAAAGTTCTTCCAACTATAAGAGATGCAGATTAAATTTCCTCTTTGAATGAAAACTGAGATTTGGAAGTCCTGTTTTAGTTCCACTTAAAATGACTCTTGGCTCTTGTATGATTTTGCAGTGTTCTATTCTGTATTTCAGAAACAGTAAATTGTTTCCTGGTTCACTATTTGGATAGTTTATTCCTACTATTGTCACCAATATCATCCATATGACATTTTAATTCCTCAATATAGCGTCTAAACCTAGTTATCTTGAAAAGTGAGGTAAAGTACTCTTATCTGTGATATTTCTGAATCAAAATCAGCATGTTTCGAGAGTTTGACCACTCTGGTTCTTCTCCTATTTCAAAATTTAAGAATTGTTTTGGAAAGGTGTGGTTACATATAATAAACATTTTCAGTAGTGGTAATGGTAGAAGTGATCCATTGATCTGTGAATGGCTATGGTTCTTTCCTGGTTTTTCATTTATGTTTCTCACCAGGAGAGTCTATGAGAGCAAATATTTCTCTTGGTATCAAATTCTCCCGTTACTGAACTGTTACAACAGTAGAAATCAAGCTTCAGGTCATTATCACTCTTTTACTCATACTTTGATAAGGTGCCCTGAAATATGGATGCAGTAGAATTCATATCACAGCACCTGCAAGGCATTTTTTTTACATTTATGTTTAGCTTATCTAGTATCATATTTTGGAAATTAAAAGGTATATCAAAATTTTTCACCTGTTAAACAAATTTGGTGACTACTATAAATACCACTTACTTCCTCAGGTTAGCAATATTCATACTTGTTTATTGTTTTTTGTTTTGTGATGCATTTGCATCTCAAACTATTAGGATCAAGTTGAAACAGGTATTTCAGATGTGTCCAATGCATGGTATGTTACTCTACCACTCCTTGCTTAATGCATAGTTGTGTGTTCAAGCATAGCCCTTATTTAGAAGTATTGTGAAGTGGAATCTACCCTGTAGAAACACTGGAATAAGTAAAGCTACCCAGAGGTTTCAAGCTTGCAGCAGTCATTAGTCTTCAAGCAGTCACTGCCTCAGACTAGGGCAGTAAACAAGTGGTCGGAGCTACAGTATTGTTTTGCTTTGAATCCTCCAATCTAAGCTTTTTTTTTCTTCTTTCATGTGCTAAGTAGAGGCAAGTATGAGATTTTTGCAGTAGAAAGAAAACAGTGTAGAAAAGAGTCCTTGCAGTCAGTCTGTAAACCTCACAGCAACCTTGTTTCTGATATACATCATTCTTTCATGCTTCCCCTGTTGAGACTGCTTTATAAAACAGTTTCATTTATACCCTAGCAAGCTTCCACAGAAATTCACAACATCATTAAATTAGACCCAGAAGTTCATTTGCCAAGCTAACTCTGTTTGCAGAATTATCATAGGAAAAGTGAAACATTTCAAAGAAAGAATAATAG
Source organism: Serilophus lunatus (assembly GCA_013399895.1). Lineage (NCBI taxonomy): Eukaryota > Metazoa > Chordata > Aves > Passeriformes > Eurylaimidae > Serilophus > Serilophus lunatus. The sequence continues at coordinate 15,286 of VXBA01002732.1, forward strand.
GTTTGAAACAAATTTTTTAAAGAAAAAAAAAAAAGCAAAACCAATCAAGCAAACATACAAACAAACACCAAAAACCCTTATTCCAGTTACTTTCATTTTTATTGTGGTTTCAATAGCTTTGTCACTGAATTAAATATGCTTAGGAGAAACTGAAGGTCTCTTAGGAGAGAGATAGATAGATAGATAGATAGATAGATAGATAGATAGATAGATAGATAGATAGATAGATAGATAGATAGATAGATAGATAGATAGATAGATAGATAGATAGATAGATAGATGATGATAGATAGATAGATATAGATAGATAGATAGATAGATAGATAGATAGATAGATAGATAGATAGATAGATAGATAGATAGATAGATAGATAGATAGATAGATAGATAGATAGATAGATAGATAGATAGATAGATAGATAGATAGATAGATAGATAGATAGATAGATAGATAGATAGATAGATAGATAGATAGATAGATAGATAGATAGATAGATAGATAGATAGATAGATAGATAGATAGATAGATAGATAGATAGATAGATAGATAGATAGATAGATAGATAGATAGATAGATAGATAGATAGATAGATAGATAGATAGATAGATAGATAGATAGATAGATAGATAGATAGATAGATAGATAGATAGATAGATAGATAGATAGATAGATAGATAGATAGATAGATAGATAGATAGATAGATAGATAGATAGATAGATAGATAGATAGATAGATAGATAGATAGATAGATAGATAGATAGATAGATAGATAGATAGATAGATAGATAGATAGATAGATAGATAGATAGATAGATAGATAGATAGATAGATAGATAGATAGATAGATAGATAGACAGATAGATAGATACAGTTGTGATAACATACCATTTTCTGTATTGCCCTCTAATCCAAATGGCAGAGGACAAAAAGCAAATGGATGAAATTTCATTAAATACTTTCTTTTCTTCTGAGAGGCAGAAAATAAGCAACTAGATTTAACAGATGAAGGAGCTTTTGCTAATAGCGCTTTATTCAGTCACTAAAATGTGAGAGCAAATAGTAAAGCCACAACTAACCGCATGATCAAAGTAAAATTCCCTGCCTTGTAAAATTTAGCAATTTCAGTTTAAATTCTTTTAAAATACAGTTGCAGTAAAACTTACACAAAATATGTAGATAATAAATGTGGTGTAGAAAGAACTGTTTTCTGGGAGTTTCTCCCCTGTTTTAGCAATTCTAGATTCAGTTCACACTTTGGCACAGTAATGGTAATAAGTAAACAAATACAGTGGGATTGGCACAGTAATGGTAATAAGTAAACAAATACAGTGGGAATCTTATTTCTTACAACATTAAATACATATATAATGGACTTTAGGTTTAAGTTACTTTTATCCACCAGGACCGATTAACCTGTTTCATCTTATTCTTCATGAGTAAAGCTGCAAGTGATGAAAAGATCTGAAAAAAATATAATAGCTCAAAGGATGGTTTTTTTACAGCATTCTTTTTTCCCTGAAAATATACAACTGCTGTCTAAAAAAGTTTTCTCGCATGTTTCTGAAGATGAATTATTTTACTTGCTGCAAACTATGCCCAGAGATAACTAATTTGTTAAAAATTCCTTAAATGTTGGCATCAGTTAAAAAAAAATAACTTCTACCTGAATCTCCTTCACAGTGATGTAAACTAGGTGGAATTTTTCTTGCTCTTCTGTAGCAATTGAGATATAATAATGCACATGGCTGAGTTTGCACCTTAATTTTTAATTTCTATGAAGCCTGTTCTCATTTTCCTGCAAGGGTTTATTTGCCTATATTTAATTCAATATATGTCGAACTACATTTGTATTTAATGTCTAGTTAATTGTGAAGACACTTTGACTTCACTGTTGTGCTTTAAAATTGGCTCCAGTGAACTGTGTGTGAAAATGACCTTATAGGTTATTAGCTATGATCTGGAAAAATAAACTCTTAATCTATATTATTATATTGTTTTTGCTGTAAATGACTGAATGGTTGTTTAGAAATGAGTGTCAGTCTTCTTACATTTGTTGACAGTTTACATGTGCAAACCACGTAGATAAAAGGGGGAATTTCGTTACCTCCTATAATCTCCTATATTAAGTTTCAATAGAAAAACTAGAAAGATAATGGAGTTTTTGCATACAACTTTCATTGCATGAAAATCTGCTTGAGCATCTGCTTTAACAAATTTTCAGGTCAAATGCTAGAACAATTACTAGGCCCATCTAATCCCATACATAGATTCATGTGGTTATATACTGATCTCTACAAAGCCTATCACTGCCTATCACTGACTTGAAAGTGTGATGCACAGCAGGTTTTGTTTGACCTTAGTTTTGATTTCCACATTTTTCCCTCCTGTCCTTTCTTTGTCTTTGTCTTCACCAGTAAAGGTCATTTACAACAAATCGTTTTTGAGAGCACTAGCAAATTAATTTTGTAAAGCATTGTCAGCACCACTGCAAATCTCTACCAGTACTAAACTTTAAGGGGTGCTAGTAGTTCATCATTCTGATCTAGATAACATAATCTGAAGCCCTAAAAAATATACCTCTGTGTTTGTATATTACATTTCCCCTTATGCTTCACTCTTTTGCCTAAGACTGTAACATTTTTCTCTTAGTTTTGATCAATTTATTTACGCTTCAAAGCAAAACTCGGTAATCTGCACAAATAAAAACACTTTTAAATCGATCACAAGCAGTTTGTGTTTCAGATGTGCTGGAGTGTTTCCAAAGAAAACAAATCTGGTGGAGGATCTAAAATTGTGATGAGGAGTAGCTGAGGGAGATGAAGTTTAACTTGGAGAAACGAAGACTCAGAGGGACACCTTATCACTAAGTGTAACAAGGTGGAAATTGGTATCTTCTCCCAAGTAACAAGGGATAGAACCAAAAGAAATTACTTTAAGTTGTGCCAGGAACAGTTTAGATTGGGTATGAGGAAAATTTTCTTAATGCAAAGGATTTTCAAACACTGGAACAGGCTTCCTGGGGAAGTGATGGATCACTGTCCCTAGAGGAATTTTAAGGATGTGTCGATGTGCTGCTTAGGAACATGGTTTAGTAGCAGGTTTGGTAGTGCTGGTTTTACAGTTAGATTTGATGATTTTCGAGGTCTTTTCCAACTTAAATGATTCTATGACTTGCTTACTTTAGCATTATTAAATTATTAATACAGCATGTCCAGACGACAATACAATGCCTAAGGAATGTAAACAAGATCTTGTGACTTTCTTGTAGCATTGAGACGATGGCATGTCACCTGTATTTCTTTCTCCTATTGGCTGTATTAACCAAAACAATCTTTGCACTAGAAAAAACTTACATGAATCTGGAATAAAGAAGAGACGCCATTAGCTTCTCCATTTTGCCCTTGTACAGTTGTACACAGTCTTTCTTTCCTGGATCCTGTGGTCATCAACACCATGCACACAAGGCCTGTATGCCTTGTGGGCGGCTGTGTCTCAGATGGTCCCGATATTCCACAATGCCAAACTGATGATTCTTGTCTTAAGGGATCGCACACAGCTGCCCACAAATGGTGACCCATACAGGGATCGAAACCATGACCTTGGTGCTATCAGCACCCACACTTATTGTCACATCAAGAGGAAAAGAAAAAGGAGGATTTCTGTCCTGTTGGTATTAATATATTTTCTGGACTATCAGCATCCCTCTCCCCAGGACATCAAAGATCTTTAATGTCCAAAACAGTCGATTTGCATCTCCTTAATCGAGACACTTCATTAATAGATTTGCTGAATTTGGACTGGGTATCTGATGCCTTTTTCAAAGACTTCAATTAAATAGCAAGAGAAAGAGTGAGACCCCGCAGTGAGACCCCACCCCCCAAATATGTCACCGTCGACAAAAACTATCAGCACTGCAATGCCGCTGACAAACTCTAACAGTTCACAAAATAACAGGTTTATAAATGCCAAATTGTGACAATTTAAGAGGGTTCAAATCATCTTTAATAACATTTTAACTACAAAAATACAGTGGGACTACGTAATATATATATAGTGCAGAGGCAAACTACCAGCACAATACACCCACAGACACAAAGCAACTTAACAGCAAAAAATTTCTATACTAACCAAAGTGTCTTACTAGTAGAAAATATCCATACTAGAGTGAATTACCCACACCAGAAAACATCAAAACAAACTTAACCCCACAGTAACATTAACAGTAAAGAAACAGTGAAACACATTTAATAGTAAAACAAAACTTAGCAGCGATACACCCACCCTAGAGCAAAGCAAAGTATTAAGAATAAAAAAAAAAGAAAGAAAGCAAAACTATTTAATGATCACCCACCCCAAGGTATTCCGAGTGGAGGGAGTGAGAGGCATTGTCAGTTACCTCCACAAATATGGATGGAACTTATCCCATTTTTGTCTGGATGCCAATCTCTTTTTATTTTTTTTTCTGTTAGGCAAGTTTGAGTGACAGTTAAGCAAATGAATTTTGGGGATGTTAGACTATTGCTTTGGGATAGACAAAGGACAAGACAGAGGTCCAAGGATCATGTCAAGCTTCATCCCTCCAGGAAGTCTTGGAAGAAAGGGTGGCGGTGCCTCCATATCACCCCATTCTTCGGTTAATTCTGCTTCACGCAGAAGCTTTTCAGCTTCCTGAGAATGTTTCCTCAGTTGCTGGGATTTTCAAGGAAATCATCAAGAGCTTATCTCTCCTTTTTCCAATCTTATCTATCACCTCATACTTACCATACGTATTAGCATAGTACACACTACTTCTTTTTTTTTTTTTTTTTTTTTTAAAATATCCAGACATTTTCAGTAAAATGTAAGACATTGTAATGTAATGTAATTAACAGGACCGATGGAAAAGGAAGTATTATAAATATATTCTCTTTCTTCAAGACAACTGCTTGGACTTCAAGTAAACAATTTTTACAAATAGCAAGAACATGTATTCTAGTCAGGGATTAAACCTGTCTTAAGGCTTAGTGTCTATACACCCTTCTGTTTAAAAGCAATCCATCCTTACAAGCCAAGTTCTGCTTACAGTATGTCTTTCTAGAGCATTTTGTAATGACTTTTCAACCAAGTGCTCTTGCTTATCTCTTTGGATGCAGCTGAGCTAGAACTTTATTATTTTCTTTCACCAGTAATTCTGGGCCTGCAGAAGAGACATATGTCTATAGGACATTAGAGGACTTCTTTTCAGAGGGAAGCCATGTTCGTGAAATTGTTAGCTCTACCACAGTATGATTGTGTGTCACTAGTGTTTTAACTGCAAATGCCATCTTGAGCAAAAGAATGTTTGAAACCCAATTCATGCTACTACATGCTGCTGTTGTAAATACTGTGCTACTTAAAGAAAATTGGTAAGTGAATGCAAGTAGCAATTTAGAAAACAACCACTATGAAAAAAGGAGTAAAATCATAGATCCATTACAGTAAACAGTATAACTCCCACTGGTTTCAACCCAAAGAGTCAGCTGCTGCTGAACAGCATTAGACTATACTCTCTCAAGATACAGTTTTTTATATCGTCTTGTGTTTCTGACATTATTAGAAGAAGTGAAGCTTTACTGTCATGCTGTTTTTTCCTATATTTTGAAGTGTTTTTGCTTAAATATCCTGAACAATAGGTAGTTTATTTTCTTCATTTTCAGATATTTGGAAATAAACAAAAGGAAAACAATCACCAAAACCATTACACTCCGTTCCTATTTTCTTTAAGAATCCAATTGGAATTAACTAATTGAGTCTGAGGAGGTTTGGGGGTTTTTTTATCTCCTTACTAAAAAAAATAAATATTTGTCGATATTAAGAACTGTTGTAAAACTAAGGCCACTTTTGTACTAGTATATGCTATACACAGTTATGGACTTTCAGATAAAATGCACCCGATCAAGCTTTTCCTTAATAGAACAATGGTAGATGGACAAAAAAATTTCTGGCTTTGAAAAATGTCACTGCAGTATAGATGTATCTGTCTGCTTGTGAATGTATGCATGTGTGACAATCAATGCTGCTGACATATCTAAATGCATTTGGAACTGTCAATTCTTGTTTGTTACAAAAGCTCTCTCCTCCTCCTTATCCTCCTATGCTTTTCCCAGCAGTTATTTTTTCCTATCCATAAATTCCAAATCAGTTTAGTCTTTTCCACCTCCATGTAGTTTCTGTTCAACTGTTGGACTCTTCACCTACCATCATTGTCCATGTCTGCCCAGACTAAGTCGAAATTCTCCTTCTCTTCCTGTCCAGAGTGCTATATCAGCCTGCCACCTGAGTTGTCACCCCTCCTTTTCCATTTGTTTTCTCTTCATGTGCAAAGTGCTAGTGAGGAAGCTGAGGTACTGGTCCAGTAAGAAAGATAAAGGGGACAGATTCCACAGCTGTATAATGGAATATGAGTAGTCTGAAAGAGTAGGGACAAAGCCATGTCTGCTTCCTGTGCTGGCTAAGATGGCAACAGAATAGCTGGACAGACTGCTTATTCTCAGGCAGGTTTAAAATATGTTAGATTACCTTACCTTCCTTTGTGGCACACAAAAATCATATCATTAGTGAAAAAAAAAAAATTAAAAAATAAGCATATTAGGAATAATATCTTTTTGGGAGATTTTTCTACCGGTACGAATAGGTCAGCTGTGAAGAGCAGAGGTTTTGCCAAGAAATACTCAAAAATTTCTAGTCAGCTTCCAGTTTAATTAAAATATTGGTTACCTCAATCCACTTTTAATTAATCTACACATGCAAAACATCCTTAATTATTTCTTTTTGCTTTCCAGTGTGTAGGTATTGATTTACCAAAAAAAAAGTCCTTTATGTTTTCAGTACAGATAAATTCTTAAAATGCATGATCAACAATATCAGAAATGCATTGTGTTGTGGTAAAAAGGCTCAGTATGTAATAAATATCACAACTCTTTCACAGGAGCCACAGGAAAAAAGAGAGGGCTGACTTCAACTGTACTTTATAATTTCCAAGCAGGATATAAACTTAAGTCCTGCAGAGTTGTTAAATCTCACTTATCTTGGTTATTATAGGGTATTATAATAGTAGATGGTTCTACCTTTGGATATCCCCTGCAGGAAAATTCTCCTATTTCCACTAAAAACTAAATACTTTGAAATTATAGGGAAATAATTCTTATTAAGATAGAACATTTTTCTTTCTATTGTACCCTAATGTAATATACTGGTTAAGTTGCTACAGCCTTTTTGTTTATTTCCAGATGCTACTGCTATTGTGATTTTTGTCATAGGTGAACTGGTTAATTGCTGCCCTTGTAAGTAAGCAGTGAACATAAAGAGAAGTAAATAAGGAATACAAAAAAATTCTGACTCTGTAACTGATCCTTGCCTCTTTTTACCTCTTGGAGTAAAGTATCACATAATAAATTTTACTCTAGATCTTTACCTATTAGTCTAGTACAACTGCGAATTTTTCAAATGGGAAAAAACAGGAGGAATTCTTAAAGAAATGTAAAATGAAATCTAAAAAACGACTAGCAACACAAATTCAAAAAAAAAAAAAAAGAAAGAAAGAAATTAACAAAGCGAACACAACAGCCATCTAACTGCACAATTGCGATAACCAAAACATACAGTTATCTCAAACTTCGGTGTGTCCTTTGAGACTGCTTCTGTACATCTGGTTTCTTGTGTTTAAAATATTGTGTACAGAAATGTTTGAGCCTGCAGAGTTTACTTGTTTCTCAGAAGAAAGACTCTGCAGGAGAGAGTTTCTGTCCTGTGGAGCTTACAGACTCTGCAAGATCTTTTGCTCAATGACCCTAGTTTATCAACAATTCATTTGTGTGACTGAATCTTATGTCTCCCTGATAAACAAGTTTCAGTTCGTTAAGGCTGTACTATCCTTGTTAGCAGGAATATATTATTGGTCAGAGAAATGCCATTTTTCCAAAACACAGGGAAGTAATGATTAAAGAATCTGTTTTCACTTTTGTTTACAATTAACTTAAGAGCTGTTTCTTCTCCTTTCTCAGGAATAAATTATTTATGAAGTTTCCCAATTCTGGACAGATTTCTTTTTCTTTTTGTGTTCTCTTTGATGTTAAAGAAGTTGTAGGCTTCTTCATGCAACATGGAGTGAATTTGGATGTTGACAAAACCTTCATAAGATAAGAAAGCTACAGTACCTATGTAGGTGTGCAATCCTAATGATTTAAAAATTAAGAAAACCCAAGATACAGAAAAGGAGATGATGTCTCCTATGTAATGTATTGTATGATTAATGTGAAAATATTACAGTCTTGGAAAAAAAGAACAAGAAAATAAAAATAAAGCTTTCTGGCAGAAGACATTTCATTTAAAATTGCTAAGATGTAACATTTGTCTTTGCCCATCTTAATCAAAAAAGTCCGTAAATTCTAGAAAAACAGGTTGTCTAGAAATCCATTGTGTCAAATAGATATTAGAACCATATGTCTCAAAAGAAATAAATGATCAATAGCATTATCTTATAAAATATTGAACTGCAGCAATATTTGAAAATACTGGTTTTAATGAATGAACTATCTAATGAGTGTATCAGTGTATAGTCATAATAGTTCTGCAATTGGTGTTATGTATTCGTTAATATTTTACAGAATTTATTTCACATTAAGTATTACTTTTTTGAATCCCTTAAGCTCTTAAACTGTAACATCACACACAAAGATGTGACATGAAACTGCTATAATACACTCTCCCTTACCAGCTTGAAACACATTTACTGGGTCTTATAGAGGGACAAGAACTCATGTTATAGAGGGACACATGCCCTCAGGTATGAAATCTTCCGACTTTTCACCTGCCATCTCACAGCAAAACCATATGCTGCTGTAACTGAAGAACATTTCATAAGCTGCATGTAATTAATAGGATAAGATGTTCTATTAGAGATGCCAACAGAGGGCACATACCTGTTTTATGAACTTCTTCCAAACACAAGAGCTGGAAACACTTTCCAGGGCTTCCCCCAGAAAACTCATACAGGCAAAGCAGTGAAATATTGTGATTTGTTTCCACTCTAATATTACACTCATTCATATTATTGTCTGCTCAGAGATGTGCAAAAAACTCCCTATATTCAAGAACTTGACCTAGCCCCTCCTCAGATGAAGTTTATTAATCATTGTTAATCATTGTTTATTATTATTATTTCTTGTTTATTAATCTTCTTAATCATTGTTAATAATTGTAATTGTTAATGATTAAGAAGAGCAAAGGAGTATAGAAGATAAATATGTAGTGTAAGATTTCATCTTATGTTCCTGGTCTTATTTAGATCTCAGATTTCACCGTGTATTTGAAGTGATGTAGAAAAGCAAATTTTCAGAGGTGGAATTTATTTACCTTGATTGAATCATCATTGCATTTTTCATCCGCTGTCATATTTTTCTTGATTTGTCTTACTTCAAGTCATTTACTATTAATTTTGAACAATATAATAGCAATTAGGGCATACGTCCTACTATATTTTCTGGATTTCTTGAAAAGAAGTCCCATTTCTGGCTTTTGCTCACCTTTCTCTTCTCCATCTCTTGGCATGCACTATTGCAAGTACCATTTAAATGTCAATCAGCTTTTGTCCTTACATTCTCTCCCTTTTACTACAAATAGTAACACAATAGTAACAAGAAAAAAATCTCCTCAACAAACCCCACTCCCCTTTCCCCTGTGTGTATTTTTCCTCAGTGTGGTCACAGCTGTGGGGAAAAACAGGCAGGTCCTGCAAGCTCACCACGCGCACACAAAAGGGGGTTCACCCGGTTTTGCTGCTGAGATGGAGTGAGTCACTTGTCTGATACAGGAGCAGCAGGAGATGGGGAAAAGCAGGAATGCTGGCTCTGAGCTCATGCGGTTGCAGGCAGGACTGTCCTTTCTCTGAGACCTGCTGCAGGATCTGCCTTGACTCAGGAATTAAACCGGGCTGAGTAGAGGCGGCAGCAAGAGACAGTCTGGTTCCGAGGCAACAGTTGGGAGAAAACAGCACCAGTCAGACAGCACCGAGCCCTCTCTTTGGATTGCATCCGCAAAACCAATGAGCTCTGCTGCCCCTCAACCCCCACAGAGTCCTTCTATTGTTCCGAGAAAGGGTAGGGATGGGGGTGGAGGGAAGGCAGGCATACTCCACCCCTCCCCTGCCCAGCATTCAGGGCAGGAATTCACCCACTGTCAAGAGCAATCAGCTCCCAAGCCAAAAGACAATGGAGCCCTCCAGCTCTGCTGAGCAATTCTGTCCCCAGCCCAGTTGGGCCACACTTTCCCTTCCTCAGTTTGCCAGCACCATGGTGGCAATGGGAAAATTTCTCGAAAAGAAATCTAACCCCTAACACTAAATCACATTTTGCAATTCAATTAAATCAGTTTTCAGTGAAGTGACAACCTGTGGCATGCATGTGCTCATTCATAGAAATGAAATGCTTCAAGGAGGCATGTCAGTTCCTACACATTTCTGTTGAAAGGTAGGAAGCTTCAAGTGGCAACCTGTCTGGTTTCCCATCAGCTTACATGAAAGTGCTCACTCTGGTCAGCCAGAGGACCCCAGCTACCTGGCTGCTTACAGTGTTATGACAGGAAATGCCCTGTCATGTAAGAACTAGGGTTTTCTCCTATATTTTTATGTAAATGAACTGATCTGTGGTCTACTGAGTCTCCAGATGAAACCCTTGAAGACTGGAGTTAGGCAGTTAGGGACTCTGAAGATTTGAGATTTCAGTTCTCAGGAATGCCCTCACCTTGGCCCCACCTCTCCCACCATCTCATGTGGTGTCTGCCAGGTCCCCCCACAGTCACCAGTTGGGTAGTGAATACCCAAGTCTGACTGACTGAAGGTTCCCCTGGCTGCTGGCAGCTGGCTATGACTGGTTTGGCTTTGTCTGCCCGCCCTTCTGGAAAGTTCTCCATGCTCTGGCCACAGTACAGCTGTTTGCACGTGAGCGATAGCAGAGTCAAATAAGGGTAAAAAGATTTTGCTAGTCATAACCCTGTGCCAAAATGCCACTCCATCTACTCATACATAACCTGTAACTGTTCATACAGATTATTTTATCTTTATATTTCAAAAACTAGTGTATGTTCATTTTAAACTCTGCGCTTCATCCTAATGTCTTGACATTAGGAATTAGTCAAAAAATAATAGGATTTGTAAGGTTGATAAAAAGCTGTAAGTTCATCCGGTCAAACCATTAACTGAGCACTGCCATCTTCACCACTAAACCATACCTCTGAGACCATATCTAATGTTTTTTGAACACTTCCAGGGACAGTGACTCCACCACTTCCCTGGGCAGCCTATGCTAGTGCTTGACCACCCTCTCATTGAAGAAATTTTTCGTAATAGCCAGTCTAAACCTCCCCAGTGCAACTTGAGGCCATTTCCTCTTATTCTGACACTTGTTATCTGGGAGAAGAAACTAACACCCAACCCTTGCCACAGTCTCCTTTCAGGTAGTTGCTTACTTAATTTTGACAAGAACAGGTGCTTCTATATATGGTAAAAAAACTCAATTATGTCTGAATTATGAATAAATAGGTGTCTATATGCATAAATCAGTAAATCAATAACATAATGATTATAGGGTTTTATTTTACTTCTAAGGCACATCTTATATTACCTATAATTTCATTTAATAGTAAAATATTCTCTGATGGTTTATAGACATTTTCAAGACAAGAAAAATGAACATTTACTCATTGCTAATGTGTCGATATATAATATGTGTGTTATAATGATAATGGAACCCACTTCATAGAATAATCTTATTTTTTTTCTCTTTACAGTTAGAGATTATAAAAGATGTTTTAAAACATGCTCTGAAATTTCAGGTAGTCTCTTGATTTGCTTGGGTCTTATATCTTAATATTTCTAGAAACTAACAGAACAAGATTTACTTTATAGCTCATACATGTCTGTGTTTTTGTGAGTACAGTTATATACTGCATGTTCTTTGAGGAAGTCCTGTATACATTCTTACAGAGAGTGGCATGTTTATGCCTTACAACTTAAACAAGGAAGATTTCTCTTTCAGTATCCACAGAGGACTTTTTTTAACCTGATTCTTATGTTTGCTAAGGGTTTGGCATATAAAATAGAAAATTGCCACCACTTCAGCTCCTATCTTACTGTTTGTCTATCCTACTGAGACAGAATCCAAGGCTCCTGTTTTATCGCGCTATCTTTCCTTCCATCTTAGTATATGGTGACTTCTCTAAAGGCCTTTTTGGCTTTGTGCTGTCTAGGACAGTCACATCCCACTTCAACCGATATTATGTGTGCTTGTGCTGAATCAGAGTCTCGTCACCAAACTCCTGCCTGTAGTTTGAACCTCAGGCAAAGGCAAGCAGAGAGTCCAGCTCTGGACCTTATTGCTTTAGGAGCCTCAGAGGTCTTATCTCACGTCAGATCCAGACAGCTGCATTGATCTTTCAAGCCTTGATGCCTCAAAGGGCTACCAGAACTGGGGAAAAAGGATCAGTTCTGATTATATACCTACATTCTTTCTTCACTTCTCTACATTGTTCCGTAAGACTAGAGCTTTGCAGGGCCATGCAGTCATGGTGACAAATAAGGCAATCCTGTTGATGCCATTTCATCTAAATAAACAGAAGATAATGAGATACAAAATTATATCATCTTGCTCTCTACTGGCACTGGATTATCATGCAAAGACTGCTTTCTCACTGTCTTTTATACCAGCAGTTGTGCTTTTCATCTGTTGTTCATGATACAATAGCATTTATCACCTGAGCCTATGCTCAAAGATACAGTTATATCAATCATTCATCCTGTGTACTGGAAATGACAGGATTTTGATGTTACGCTAAATGCCTTCTCCTCTGTCTTATACACAGTGATACTTTCTTCTCAAGAGGAGCTGATCTGCATATCTGATATTGTATATCTGTGCATTTGATTCTTGGTCCCTGAAGCCTTCTGTTTTTCAGGGAACAATTCTAATTCTCTCAGCCTTTCGTCATAGGAGATGTGCTCTTTCCCTCTGATCAACTTAGTCACCCTCCTCTGGATTCATTCCAGCAGGTCAGCGTCCTTCCTATGTTAGGGACCTCAGAGCTGAATGCAGCACTCCTAGGGGGGGTCTCATGAGAGTGGAGTAGAAGGGCAGAATCACCACCCTGAACTTGGGGGACACAATTGTGATGTCAGCGTCCTTCCTATGTTAGGGACCTCAGAGCTGAATGCAGCACTCCTAGGGGGGGTCTCATGAGAGTGGAGTAGAAGGGCAGAATCACCACCCTGAACTTGGGGGACACAATTGTGATGCAGCCTAAGAGATATTTGGCTTTCTGGGCTGGAAGCGCACATTAGCTCATGTCCAGTCTCTCATCTACCAAAACCCCAAAGTCCTTCTCCCTCAGCTGTTTTTGATCTGCTCATCCTTCAGCCTGTATTGATACCAGAGATTGCCTCAGTGCTCAGCATGATTATCCCCAAATGAATAATCATTCCCTTATCCACTGATGTAGTTACTCCACCATAAAAAGTCACTAGGTTGGTCAGATAGGATTTTCCCTTAGTGAAGACATAATGTCTGTCTCTAATCTCACCTCTCTGTCCTCTGTGCCTTTAGCACAGCGTCTAGGAGGATCTGTTCCATGATCTTCCAAAGCATAGAGGTGGGGCTATAGTTCTCAGGATTGTCCTTTCTTCCTCTCTATGTTTCCCTTTTTCCAAACATTTGAGTGCATCCCCTACAGAGAAATGCCTGAAGTTTGTTTTTTTTTTTTTATTATTTTCTCCATTGTTTTATTTCCTGTAAAGTTTTTCTCCCTATTATGGGAGTCTCAATGAAGAGTGTGTATCTAGTGTTCAAATTGTATTCATCACTTTATCAAGTAGCAAAGATAGTGGACCACAGGAAGATGGAATGCTCATTTTGCCTCCATTGTCCTATTTATATGTTCATCTACCATCTCTTTTCATTGTAGCTGAGTGCCAGAAATATACTGCATTCCCTTAGTAAAATAGTGACAGAACAAGAAGAATTGAGGCTTGGGGGGTCTTTCACTCTATTCTGTTAATGTACTGTTTGTTTGTGGGTTTTTTCCTAAATGGATTCTTTTGTGCTTTTCCTCAGAATTCACATCATCCTCCAGTCAATTGACCCTTCTCAAGTCTCAAGTCTTTTCTTTTTGCCTCACAGCTGGTTTTATAATTAAATGAGAAGTAATCTGCATAGGCCATAATAATACAAGGTGTAGCCCAGTAGTCATTACTATATTGCTTATGTAACAAGTCCAAGTGTAAGGAGTGGTAGCAAAAGGAGTGGCCTGTACAAAGTCTTTTCATCTTCTAAAAACACTGTATTTTTAAATACATTAGTGAAATATGTGCTGTTGGTAAAACTGTATGAACTTTTTTCTAAAGTAATTAAGCACTATTATTCCTGTACAGAAACACAGGTATGCATGTTACCTCGCTCTCTGTATATAGATAGTTTATAACTCTTACTATTATAAACACATCTTCACAGTTTTTCCGTGTAGTAGTATTATGAAGTAAGGAGCTGTAAATTCAAATTAACCTCTCTCAGTTCTGAAGTATTTGCTTCAGAATACAGACTGCATCAGGATGGGACAGAAGAGTGTCTCAAAATCTGCAGAGGTAAAAATTTGGATTAAAGGAGATACTTTGAGTGAATAGAATTGGAGTTGCCATAAACTCCTCAATTTCATTTGTCATTATAGACAGAAGAAATTTGGATATCATGGTGGGATATGGCATAATGACAAGCCATATTCAGTTCTTGTTGCCTGTCATAAGGAACAATGATTCTTCCCTCTTTTACCACTTTTTTTCTAAATCTACAACCTATGGGAAACAGAGCAAAGCTTGTGCTTTGTAAAAATTCTCTCTTTAGTGGTATCCAAAACCCAGCAGTTTTCTTTCTTAGCCGTTTGCATCTGATGTGGTCTTTGCACCTCAGGCAGAAGCAGTATCTTTCCTGTTCCTCTTTCTCCTTTACAAATTCTAATTCAGTGTTTTAAGTTTCTTTGCTTTTAAACATTTGGGGGCTCTTTTTAAGCTGAAATACATTTTAAGACTTTGAAAAAAGTTAGTTCTTTTGCTCGTTAGTTTAGTTGCTGTTACTTGTCTGTGAGGTGAGCCTAGAATACTTTAATTGCATTGGGGATTCTTTACTCTTGTACTGTAGGAACATTTGGTGAAATGATTGATGAGACTATATACATTATATCAGTAAATATTGATATCACTTTCCTTATTTTTAGACTAAATTAAAATCCTTTTTAAAGTATGTTGCAAATATGTCTGACCATCTCTCTTGGTTTGACAGAAGGTTCTGAAATAGAAGTAGTTGTGCAAATCATTTTAACCTCTACTGTATTGATATTATAAGTAGTGAGTAGTCATTGAGCTATTTTGTGAAGTAAAATGAAGGTAGAAGTTCTGACAGAGGAAGATTTTCGGTGATTGTCATAATTAGATACACTTTTTTTTTTTTTTT
>VXBA01002732.1:30839-59866 GCA_013399895.1 Serilophus lunatus
TTTTTTTTGCACTGTTCCCCCTCCACCCCCAGCTGAAATGAAGTAACATTGAAATTGAAATAAAATAACTTTGTTGAAGCTGAACAATGTAAAGTTGCCTTTCGGAAGGATGATTGTCAGTGACATGATGTTTCTTTTCAATTGTGCTTATCACAAGTGGTCTGAGACAGGCTTGTCATTTCCAGGTCTTCTTTTAATGAAAAAAAAAAAAAAAATCATATTTCCAGTTACGAAAGAAAGAGTATTTTTCAGTGTTTTCTGAATTTTGGCAGTTTTATAGTGAGAAAGAGGTAGCTTGAATATGCTCATTTATGCACTATATTCACGTCATTTTTGCATGAACATACACTTATTTACACACGCAGGTTAAGATGTAATGTGAAAAAACTTGCACAAGACAATACAATAGCATTTTAAACCAAAGAAAGTGTTTAAAATAAATCAGATAAAAGTGCCAAAAGAAGCTCATAAAATTGTTTTGAGTGATTCCCCACTACTTACGTTAAAACTGGAATATATTGTGAGATAAACCATAGTAATTATGTCCTCAATTTCTTCTAAATTTATCCATTTTCTTCTCTTATCATGAAAGATGACCACTTAAATATATTCTGCTAGTGCCCCCTAGTATTAGTTTTGAGAAAAGAAGCTACATAAAATATTTTAAGTTTTAAAATGAGCAAACAATCAAAAGAAAAACAAGTGTTTGAATAAGAGGTAGAAAGATTCATGACACAGATACAGAATCATTTAATTTAAAATCTCAGAACCCAAGACTGATGTCTTATTTAGTCCAGATTTAAATCTTCTTATTTCTATGATTTTCCAAAATAAAGAGTATATTCTATGCTAAATGTTGTCTGAATTCTGTGCTAGTAGTAAGATCATTGTTGTCTTTTATAGTAAAAGCTAGATCTATGAATAAAGCATTGAGTGGAAGAGTAAAATTTTTTCCCAATTTAATTGTGCAGAACCAATAAATGTTCCAAAGAAAAAGTAACCAAGAAATCTAATTTAAAACCATCTTGAAAATACATTGCAGATACATTGTTTTTGATGGTTTTAAGAGGTAAAAACTGATTGTTGAAGAATTGCATTAAATCAAATATAGTAAAAAAGAATCAAAGGCTGTTTATGCAGAACAAATATTTTACATGACTTGAGGAAACAATCAATTATATGTAGCACTTAGTACCTATGTGACTTTTTTTCTCTGTTGAAATAGTTTGTTTTTCTTATTTTTTTCAATGATTCTTTGTGTGATCTAGTTTGAAAGAGAAACCAAAGGAGAATTACAGAAAATATACTGCAGAGATGACAAATGCTGTTGGATCAGTTATGGGCTTTAGTAAGGCTCTGCGGTAGGGAACCTGCAGAGGTATCACAGATTTTTTCTAATAAGAGGATCAGTCTTATACTGAGAACATTTTGTCACAGAGTGAAAGAAGAAGAAAGGAGGGGAGTAGGAGATGTTTTAATTTCTGCACAGAATCTGCTAGTAAAAAAATTATTCGGATGCACCTCAAATGCTTTGGAGGGCATTCCTTTCATTGCCTGCTTTGAAGTTTGATGTACACAATGCACCTCTCCTATTAATCTAAATTTTGGTGCATTTTAATCAGGTTTATTGGGTATTTTTATAGTCTCTTTCTGCTACTGCACAGATATAAGGATAATTTAGGAAAGCATTGTCTTTCCAAAGATATGAAAACAAAGTCTAATTTTTTATTAAGATTTTTCAGGGGAAATTACTATGGCTGGAAGAAGGTTGGTAAAATACCCTTATTTAATATATTAAAAGAATAACAGTTAATTTACCTTCTGATTTAAATTATTGATTTTAAATAGCATTTTTGTTTCAGATATCAAATCCTGAAACAACAAAACTAGACTACCCAAAAGACAACTATAGATGTATATATGAAAAAATCTCAAAGAATAACCTGATAAGACGACTATCATATTTTATCTCTTTTTCTCCTATTTTCATTTTAATGGTATTAACATAAAATGGTTAATGGTGTTAAACATGATTTTTTTACATATGTATATATAGAGAGATATATGATTGAGAGTTTTTATTATTCATTATATTTAAGGTAACAGATTTTTCATGAGCTTTTAAGGACATGGGTTATGATCATGAGAAGTAAAAGAAAATATGCTAGAATTGGTTTCAATCTCAAGCAGTTTAAGAGGTAATGTTTAATGAGAATCAGAAATAGGAATAGGTAAAGCATAATTTGTCCACAAGTGTAACAAGATTTTTCTAAACCTTCAAAAAGAAATTTGAAAGTGCAATAGAAACCTCCAAATTGCCAAAATGATCACACAAATTTACTCAAAAGAAGACCCAGAGATCAGTTATTTTGGTTTGAGGACTGTTTTGAGCGTACTTGGCTTAATTTTCTTTTCTGCAATTTTAAGCAGATTTCATCTCCCAGCACACCTCTTAACTCACAGAATATCAAGTATCACAGTATCAGCAAGGTTAGAAGAGACCTTAAAGGTCATCAAGTCCAACCCATAATCTAACAGCCTATCCTCTAAATTATGGCACCAAGTGCCTCATCCAGCCTACTCTTGAACACCTCCAGGGTCGGTGACTCCACCACCTCCCTGGGCAGCCCATTCCAATGATGGATCACCCTTTCAGTGAAGAATTTCTTCCTAATATCAAGTCTAAACCTCCCCTGATGGAGCTTGAGACTGTGTCCTCTTGTTCTGTCGCCAGTTACCTGAGAGAAGAGACCGAGTCCCACCTGACTACAGCCTCCTTTCAGGTAGTTACAGACAGCAATAAGGTCACCCCTGAGCCTCCTCTTCTCCAGGCTGAACAATCCCAGCTCCCTCAGCCGCTCCTCACAGGGCTTGTGCTCCAGCCCCTTCACCATCCTCGTTGCCCTTCTCTGGACATGTTCCAGTAACCCGACATCTCTCCTATACTGAGGGGCCCAGAAATGGACACAGCACTCAAGGTGAGGCCTAACCAGTGCTGAGTCCAAGGGATGGATAACTCCCCTAGTCCTGCTGGCCACACCATTCCTGATGCAGGCCAGGATGCCATTGGCCTTCTTGGCTGCCTGGGCACACTGCTGGCTCATGTCAAGTCTCCCATCCACCAGCACTCCCAAGTCTCTCTCTTTCTGCCCATTCCCCAGCCACTCCGACCCCAGCTTATAGCTCTGCACGGGGTTATTGCAACCGAAGTGTAAGACCCGGCATAAATGACAAATGGAGACATTACTGATGTAAATGACCCTAAGTAAATAAGAAAGGAAGTGAAAAGTAGTGAGGAAAGCTTAATGCGAGATTCATGGTTGTGCTGTAAGAGAGCCTGAGAGTCTGTTACCTCACAGTTTAAGCAAATCAGATTTCTGGAATAAAATGGACATTGCCGTTATAGAGTCCATAAGATAATGAAACATCTAAAATTGTCAGCATTAGCAGAGTTTGAGCAGAGTAATTAAATCATTCTATCTCCAGAATAAATGTGTAATTCCTGAGCCAAAAGAGGTAACTCAAAATTAGTCTTGACATAAACACTAAATTGGTTGCATTGGACAGTACATCTAATGTTTCTTTGGTAGTTTCATTATTAGTGTGATTGAACATTATATTCTATAATGTGAAAATTATTTTACTCAAATGTGCTGAAAAATAATGAGTGAGCTCTGAGGGGAGCTAAGGAAAATTATTACAGAATGGCTACTGGCAGTGTCCCTCACCATTTCAATAATGATATTTAGAATATTCTAGATTTCTACTAGCTGTTGGAAATAATAGTTTCTGATACATAGCATAGCTGCTCTCAGTGGGGAAGATCTGGGTTATTTTTCTACCCTTTAGAAGATATTTTGGCCCCAGCGCTTCTGAAGTCTTCATTTCCTCATCTGTATGCAGACAAAGATGTTGCTATGTACTCACTGGTCCTCCTGTGCCAAAGGCAGTACAGGACAGAATATGAAAAGATCCTGAAGGGCACAGCTTTTGTATTTTTTTCAATTAGCTTATGCTATTGGTGATGTCTTTTGATTGTTGCCCGTAATTGTAGTGTCTAAAAGGGTATTACTAAAGGGAGTTTTCCAGAGAATTTACTGGTAGAAAAATTAAACTTCGTGATTCAGGAAGTGTCATTCTTCCATCTGGGTCAATATTGAACTGGTTCTATACCTGTGACTTTGGGTCACAGTATTGCTGAAGATAGATCTGAGATAAGATGTAAAGCTGAAGACATTGTATTGATTATTTGATTTTCAACCTTGAGGTGAAGGCATGTAGGGAACCAGTGTAATCTTTACACAATATTTCACTGTCCCCATTCTGTGTACAGTCATCTGATGTCTGGCCACATCCTCCAGAAGTTTTGAATCACTGAAAATTAAACATGAAACAGAAAGTTACTTCAAGAATTAAACAGGAATAGTTACATTGTCATATTGGTAATCTCAGTTTAAAGAAACAAAGAATTTAACTATGTTTCAATGATTCAAGCTTAAATTTCTTTATATATTCTTTTCACTTATTTAAAATTGAAACATCAAAATGAGTGATTATCTTCAACAAAAGACAGGAGCTTATCCTAAATTTTGGTTGGATAGTACCTTCTCCAAACACTGGGGAATGTGCTGTTTTACATATTCAATACTTACAAATTTCATAGCAAAACCTTAAAAGAATAATATTTTTACTATTTGGGTTAACATTTTTTTTTCCCCAAGCAAAGGATTTTTTTAAAAAATATCTCCCAAATTGCGTGTTTTTAAAAGGAACAAAGCTATGGAATATTGTAAGGTAGGTACTGCATGTAGCATAATATTTTGCTGACATTTAGGGACTGAATACTTCTACAAATTGTATCATTAGAAAACTCAGATTTCTTGCACTAAATCTTTTAGAAATTATCTAAATCTCCTTATGTAAATTCTATTTTGTTTATTCTTCTAATCCAGCCCCTAGACCCTCTGTTTTGTGGACATCTTACCCACTATCTTAAGAAGGCCATTCTTGTTTCATGTGTACTATATTTAGGCCATCAACAGCAAACATGGAAATTGTATTTTGTAGCCCTCCAGGGAAGTGGAGACTTGATAAGTATCCACCAAGTGCACTTACTTCAAGTGATAAATTAAAGCAGAAGTAGGAAAACACAGGAGCCACAAAATTATATTGTCAGTCTGAAAATCCACACCAAGTTGAAAACGTCAGTTGACAAGAAATGTCATCAACAGACTCATCTTAGGCCTCTAGGGCTCAATTTGGAATTGGAAAAGAGGAGCAGAGAAAACAAATGATATTAAAACAATATCTGTTAGCAGTATTATATACAGTGTTGGCATTTCCATTAAAAAACAGTATCTTCAGGGAGGTTCCAAGGTCTCAGTGCAACCTTGAGTGGTGGGATGTTTTTTTATTATTTTCTCTGATTTTGCTTGGTTGATTTATGTTTTGGGGCGGTTTTTTGATTGATTGAGTTTTTATTTGTTTGGGGTATCTCTCTGTATTTGCAAGAGAGGAAAAATATTACTTGTATTTTTTAAGCTATAAAGAATCTTTAGCATACAAAGTTCTTAGGCTTAGGTGTTTCTCTCGTTCACCACTGAATTGAAGGACTGGTTTTGCAGTCTTTGGTCTTTTGTGTAAATTAGCCGGATTACATATCTATTACTAAAGGAAAATTAGTCTAATTCTGTTTTCATATCTTTAGATTTGATTTCTATATTTCATTGAATAATATAGAATTGTGGTTTGTAAAAATGTAATTTTTTTTTTGCATCAGAGACATTTAAGAACTATAACAGATATCTGTACAGCAGGTAGCCTTACAAATATTTATGCTGGCCTTCTGATGCCATATTCAGTGAAATTACCTATGGTTTGCATACTATTTTAAATTATATATCAGAAGAGTCTACTGATCTTTTGTGCTTTTGATTTCTTCTGTGCCTTATCTTAAAAAGATACAAACGTGTATGTTTATGTAGTCACTATTTAATTTTGAAATTATATTTTAGATGAGATTACCATAAAAATCCAAACAAAAAAGCAGAAAACTGAAGTGCAGCAGAAGAATCAGATTAGCTTCATTTTTTTGTCATATTAAAGTATAACTAATTTCCTATCCTGTCACAGTAGTTGATATTTAGCAATGTAAAATTTAATTTATAAAGTTCATGAGAATAATATACAGCTCTGTTTGGTTTTCCATATATCTATGAACAAATATCTATGTATAAATATCTATATAAACAAGAGAACACCCTGAAAATTCAGTGTCTGAAAAGAGAAGAAAACACTGTTTGAGGATTTATGACAATCCGACACAGTATCCCAATATAAAGGAGTCTCCAAAACTCACAGTATAATTGCCTGTGGAGTCTGTCATAGAACCACATGCTGCTACTGGAAAAATACCTTCTACCTTGCTGAAAAGTGAGATGAAGTAGCAATTAAGAATAGCAGGATAGTTTTGTTAATCTTCATGGCTGGGCATATTCTAAACAGACAATGCTCATAGAATTAGCTGAGGATGATCCTTTCAGTGTTGATTCTGGGTAGTTCTGAGTGCCCTTTAATGACACTAAGTGTATTTTCCAGTCTTATTTTTAGGGAGTGTTTTTAGTGTCTTATGTTTTTAGTTTTTATACCAATTTTGGAAGACTAGAATTAATTATATGTAAGCTTTTTTAAAGTAAAGCTTGGTGTTTTACAAGTACCTATTGAGGGCAATGCAAAGAATTACCAAGAGCATTCTTAGCTGCAAAAAATATAGGCTGCTTATCAGCAGAATACGAAATCTGCATTTTCTGCTGCTTTTAATGCTGCAAAATACAATTAAGAACAGAAGCAGAATAATTCTTTGTGTGTTAAATCTAAAGATATTATGTCTGGCTCAGAGGAAAATCCTAGTATGTAGGTTGCCATATCCCTTGGAGGATAGGTCTATGAAGTTTTTCTTTGTGTGCCCCGTTTTTATGCTACTCTACTCTAGGCACATCACTGGCCACTGCCAGAGGCAAGATAGTGACGGTATAAACCTTTTTGCAATATAAACCCACCTTTATATTTTTTAGAACTCTCAAATTTAAATTCACTTTATGGCCAAAATTCAGATCTAAATAATTTGAACAACTCCTTATAGCTGTGGAACTTGTCCTTTGGGTTTCTCTGTGTCCTGAAATACTGTGCAATAGTCACTTTTGGATCCTATCTCTTGGTGATTTAAAGAAAAAAAAACTTCTTGGGAACTCTTCCATTGTAAATATCTTTTTGAAACTCAACTTTGCAAAGTACTTGGTTGAATTGAAATGTTCTTTTCCGAAAAGGTATTGTTAAGGCGTTAACACTGCTGGCTGATAAATACCTAGCTGATTACATGGCTGCTTTTTTTTTTTTCTTTTTGGCTGGCATACATAGTTAGGAAAGTGTTTCCCCACATTTGTCACAGAATCTATTGATTCCACATGTCAGAGCTCTCTAAATGGCTTTTTCAGTGGCCAGTCTTTCTTTCATATGTCCACACATCATAGGACTTCTTTTGCATATGGTTACATTTTGGTGCAGGCCTTCACATATGACACATCCCATATACATATACATAGCTCTTTTCCATACCATATGAGTGTTATTGGATGCTGCATTATCTAAATTTAAACTGGCATACAAATATAATTTCTAAGTTATGGTAGAAAGCATATTGTAGCAGAATTTTTAAAAGTTACTGTATGAAAGAAGTTTAGTAGAAATTCATGATTTTTTTAATATGTCCATCTTCCATTAACAGTGTTGCCATGTGTATGAAAGAATAATTATTTATAATTATGGTCTTATTCTCTACTGTTACACCCTGTGAATACTTCATGTTCTTTTCTTTTTTTCCCCCCCTTTTTTCTGAGTTTTTCTTTCATATTTTCATGGGGTTTTTCTTTTTTTTTTCTTCATAATTCATCACTCTTATGACCCACTGAGATGGGGTAACTCAAATTCTTGTTAATAATTAGGATTAGAGTGAAATGTCACTGAATGATCAGTGTCTGTATCTATTTTTGTATATATGAATATTTAGAACAAATTCGTTGTAATGGAAAAGGAAGACTGTAGCTGCTTTGGTTGTTATTATCCATAGTAATATACCAATATAAAAATGTAGCTGTCACTTAAGAGAATATATAAGGAAAAAAAAAGAAGGAGAAAGAAAGGATTACAGTAGATAGTGGAGTGGAGTGGAGTGGAAAGACAGAGAAAAGATACCACCACTTGTGGATCCAGAGGCAAGACTTGATTGTTGCAATTTAGATGTCAGAGTGAGGGTTGAGTCTTGATTTGTGGGGGATCCCTTCAAAACAGAGTTCAACATGTCAATATACATTCAGGTTCAGGTGGCAACACCAAGTATCTTCTCTGGGGGTAGAGTTTTAACAGTCTGGTTCATGTACATTCCTCTGGTGGAAGGCCTCAGAAATGAGTCTGGGGGTGCTTTGGAGGCCATTGTCATCACAGATGGTGTCTGTCCCATAACTTGGTGTGGTCTTTTTTTGACTGATGTTACATATATGAACAGTTGCTTCCTTTCTCACAATTTGCCGCAGTGGGAATTTTTGTCTGGATGCATTTACCAGATGTGCTAACCAAATCTCTCCTCTGCCAGGCCTGGAATTAACGTCTTACTGTCACAAGTTCCTCCCTTCTGTGCTTATCTCAAGCTCCCACTGTGGTGGCTTATCTTATAGCAAGATCCTTCTGTGGCGACAGTGTTTGAGATGAGCAACTGTGCGCTTAAAGTCCTTACAGCCACCCATTTCTTTCCCAAGGTTATCATCACTGTTCATTTTTAACATGAGTGTACTTTAGCAGTCAGCTAAATAGATCTCCCTAATCCTCAGTAGCTCAGGTTTTATCTATGGTACTAGCGGATCAATATTATCTTGGCTATAATTTATCTGTAACAGATATTTCTTAGGTTTGTTGATTCTATTACTTTACAGTAAAATTCCCCAAAAATCTGGTTTTGATTCTGTTTTTAGAAAAATCAATCTTTACAAAGCATGCCTGTTATTTATTGTTCAGGGTCCAATACAGTCTCTTCAATGATTGTTTTTTATTAATGGAATGGTAAAATTTGTGTGTTATCACTTTAGTAGTCTCTCTGATATCAAAGTGTTTTATGTTTCCCTCACAATACAATACTTGTCTATCAGTCTAGTTTCACTTAAATTTCAATAATTTTCAGAAATGCTAGAAGATTGTCCTGTCCAGGACTTTATCTGTGACACGCTTTGTGGATAGAGAAAAAGATATGTGTAAGTACCTCACTAAGAAGCCAGATGGTTGTTCAGACAGTAGATCAATCAGAAAGCGCAGCCTCTTGTTTCCTTCTTCTCATTTTCAATGGGAACATGTGTATTAATATTTAGTGAGTCTAAAGATGATGAGAGAACTGGAGCATCTCTTCAATGAAGAAAGGCTGAGAGTTGGCATTGTTCAGCCTGGAGAAAAGAAGGCTCTCAGAAGACCTTTTAGCAGCATTCCAATGGCTAATAAATGGGCTTATAAGAGAGCCAGAGAGGGACTTTTTACAAGGCCCTGTAATGAGAGGACAAGGGGTAAATGGCTTTAAACTGTAAGAGGGCAGATTCAAATTATGTATGAGGAAGAAATTCTTTCCTGTGAGGGTGATGAGGCATTGGAGCAGATTGCCTGGAGAGGTGGTAGATGTCCCATCCCTGGAAGTGTTCAAGGTCAGGTTGACTTTTAAGATCCCTCTTAACTCAAACTGATCTATAATCCTGTAATTCTGATAAATTTAAGAGGAATCATTTGTTGAAAAATGTTAGGATGAACAAAATCATAAGCAATGACTGAAGCCTGTAATCGTAATTGTGCATTCTATTTGTGAGACAGGGATCTTTCCCCTTTAAGTGTGCTTTTTTACAGTCTTACCTTGAAACAAAAGGCCAGTTCTGATTATCTTATAAGAGAAGATAGACAGATTGGTGAGTTTGGGCATGTGCCAATGTGTCAATAAGTAGATTACCCGTGAATACTATGCACTTAACGAATCTTATTCCTACAAAGCTTTCTGCATGGGGGAAAGTTCAAACATTGCATTATTATAAGTACATACGCATAGAGGTCTAGGGGAACATTTTGGTAAACAAGACCTGTTATTTATCCTTTCCCACCACGTCATGTAATTTCTTGTAGAAAATGGCCAGACTAAAACTAATTATGGTTATCCCTCCACGACAAATAGAAGATTGTAGCTAGAATAGGTTACTCCGATGTTTAGAGTTTTTCTCACTTCCAACATCAGCACATTAGTGTCCTATGTATGATTTCAGAATCACAGAATGGATCAGGTTGGCAGGGACCACAGTGAGTCATTAGGTCCAGCCTTGTTTTCAAACAAGTTGTCCTAGGACACAATGCTCAGGTTTGAGTCCAGGTGGTTCTGAATATCTCCAATGAGGGAGACTCCACAATCTCTCTGGGCAGACTGTTCCATTGCGTGGTCACTTGCACAGTAAAGTTCCTACTCATGTTCTGGTGGAACTTCCTGTGCATCGTTTCTGCCCATTACCTCTTGTCCTATTCCTTGGCACGACCAAGAAATCCTTTTGACATCTTTCCTTCAGATACTTGTATACGTTCATGAGGTCCTTAATTATTTCTTTTATATTCAGTGCTTCTCTTACTCTTTCTATATGGTGTTCTTTAGTGTATTAAATAGAGGAGGTTCATAATTTTTGAACAACTTGTTCCTGTGGGCCTTTAGCCTAGAACTTTTTTAATTTTCAAAAGTCTGGATTACATACACTACATATTTATGAATATATATATATGTTTGAAAAATTGTATTTTAGTATATATTTGTTTCCACACATGATTCCAAAACACTTCTCAATGAAAAGTAAATTCAATACTTCCTGTTACTATTGAGGCTTGAGTTGAGAAATAGTTTTCTTGCATATACAGAAGAAACCTACCTATTAATGTGCATAATAACTAGAAAACCAAAGTTTTTGAAAGTTGTTTTTGTACTTGTCTCTTTCCTTGTTTTGTGTTTGTTTGGGGTTTTTTTGAAAATCACAGATACGATATTTCATCTTTATTATTCTTACATAATAAAATGGATATTCTGCATTGCGAAGCAGAATAAAAGAGAGTTGAATAAGTGCACAGCTTCAACTCAACAAAGTGAAATTGTCTTGAAGATGCAAAATCACACATTTTCTGTCCCCTAACAACCTCTTCTTCCTTTTCTGTTGATGAATTAAAGATGAAAGAAATTTAGAGAAGGGGACACACATATTTGTCATATGGTATGTAATATAGATATAAATAATAAACTGTGATCATAAACTGTAGTCTGCATAAGCTGCAAAAAATTAATTTTATAACTGAAAAAGAGATTTTTGTTATTCTATGATTTCTGTATTTGCTACAAGTATGCTAAGTCTAAAACAATAAAGCAGAAAATGAAGTAGCTGCTTGCATTTGACTTTGAAAAAAGTGTCATAGGAATTATAGATGGCAAAAACTTATAAAGTCATTTTACCAATCCTCCTATCTAGAAGATTGTTCCCTGTGGTGTATTAAGAGTTTTACAACTTTTCACAAGATTTTATGAGTTTCCCATGAGAAGATTTTTCTCTGTTGAATGCTAGATGAGGAGCCGTTTTACTGATTTTACAGCTGGAAAACCTATCTTTCATTGACAGCTGGCATTGACACTAGTCTGAGGAATGCAGTGAGGCTACATGTTTCCATAGATGTGAGAATTTAGCAGAAGCATTTAATGGAGTGACTGAAGTCTCATTGTAAAACTAGAGAAGCTGAAGTTGGAGATTTTTCTCTGCAACTCAAGTTAGCTAAGACATGATCTCATTGATGCACATTTTTTTAAAACACCCAGGTTTAGCAAGAGGTGCTTTACATGGTCCCCACAGCTGTGCAGCACACGGAATGGAAAGGATTAAATATTTCTGTAGTCATAATTCCAGAGCCTGTATGAAAAATATAAATATTATACAAATTATTGCTTGTTTGTAACAGCTTATTTATATCACTGTACAAATGCACAAACAAGATGAATACGCATTAAACTTTTAAGAAGAATTAATCTCACTGAGTGTAACAGATTGCTCACTTGAATGAGAATGAGTAGGTCAAGAGGTCTGCAGGATCAGTGCTAAACTTACCAGTTTATTTCAGATCTTTGGATAGTTTTGCAGTAGAAACTTAGGTGGTTCACCCACTTTCTAAGAAGACAGTGGTATATTGAAGAATTTTCTCTGGTGTTAATATTTTTCATATATATATATATATATATATATATTTTATTAAGACAACGTATTTAAAGAAAGTGGATGAACTTAAATTTGTAATATATAGGGTGCTTAACCCAAAGCCAAAGGGGATCCTTCTTTTGTGTTCCTTGACAGGTCCTTGATAGCACAGTTCCAATGAAACAATGCAGTCAGGAACTTTCTTACCTTAAAGCTTTCCTAAGAATTAGAGTTGTAAGTTTTGCTGGCTAAGTAACAGTGAAAGATATTGCTAAATGGAGTTGATGGGAGTGCATTTTCTGACTGCTTGCCTTAATCAGTTTTCAGTACTTTTCTAGAATGATCCATAGATCTCCCAGAGATACTTCACATCTGGAGGTAGAGTTGATGCTACAGGGTTTTGTCTTCATATATGGAGTTACAGAGTTTGATCTGGGCCAATAATATTCATGGAGAATGTGTTCTAAGTTCTCAACTTGGACCATTTGGACTGGGGTATGAAATTTAAGCCTTAAGCGTATCAGGAGTACTCAGCTTTTAAATACAGTGATGCTTTATCATAACAAATTTTTAACTTTGCATTTTCCTGCAAAGGTTAAATATGATTAAATAGTTAGACTTTTAACTTCCTTTCACCAGGGAGAAAAAAATGCAAGAGAAAAAAGTATTCCACATCTCAGAACAAGATAAAACAGTAGCAGGAATTTCTTGCATATTCCCTTCTTTCATTGTGGTGCCTTTGGCTGTTACCTCTCAAATATTCCTTCGGGTAGCTAATTGAACTAAGCCAAACTTAGCATAGTGTAGGTCTAGAATAAAGTCCTGTTATTAATTTTTGTGAAGTGAATCCTTATTAAATGTCTTGCTCTAAGGTCTCAAAATTTAAAAAACATTAAATATTCCTGTGTTTGTGTATATGCCTTATTAAAGCGGCTTTTTTTAATAAAGAATTATATTTTTGGCGCTATCTGGCCTGTTATGGTGTTTTTATTCTAGTAAACTCTAGATATGCCAATAGAATGATGAACCATCCAATAAAATTAACAATATTAAACTTTCAGACTTCAAACCAGAACATAGAATTTGTCTCTTTTACACATAAATGAGTCCATACATAGTTCTGTAATGAACTGATTAGGAAATAAACTGATTGAAAGTAATCATCAGTACATCAGAGCTGTTGGTACGTTTTGAATTTTCCGTTATAATCTTCACTGTTGGTAGAGTCTGAGGATGTTTTATTTTTTATGAGAGAAAACTATGATAGATTAAAGTGTTCAATAGGGCAGTCTAGTTTCTAGATGAAAAAAAAGTGAATTCAGACCTCTTGCAAATTAATGCATATTAATGGTTTCTCTTTAGGATAAAGAATGTCTCTGTTATTTCATTTTTCCTGCTTCTTACGTATTGTTTGGGGAGAGGGGGATGTTGTTTATTTGGGTTTTTTAAAGTATATGTTGTGGGATGGGTTTATAAAATACTAGGAGGAAAAGATTGATTTTAAGTCATTCTGATGATGCTAAAACTGGACTTAAGTCCTGTATTAATAAGGTTTCATAAGTGCCTGATGAGTTACTCTTTCTATTGAATTAGCCTCCAAAAGCTGAATTATTCTGAAATGAAGCCAAAGGCCTGGGAATAAAGTGAAGCTTGTTATATTTGTACCCAGGTATAGCATGCTTTTTTGGACCAGTGGAATTTATAAACCCCTTCAAAGACAGATTATGCAGCATCTAGACTGGTTTACTCTGTACAAGTGTTTCTGTATAACATATCTGTGTGATTAATATTTGGATTGTATTGGAAAGGAGATACGATTAAAGATTGAATGTATCTGCAGACATTGAAAGGAATTACCTATTGCAATTTTTGCAAAAGCACATTGGTATTGTGCATGAACTGTTACTCTGTACATCACACAAGGAAAAGATTTCTAGAAAAAATACTGATCTTTATGTGGAATCTCTTCACATCAGAACCCGTTAAGCAATTAATTGTTAATCTCTTGATAAGTTAAAAGAGGCATTCAATTCCTTAAGTGATACCTGAAGAAATGTTTCTCTGAGGAAGACTTTTGTAGCATTAATGGATTTCTAGATCGAATTTCAGGAAGAGTACTTTGTACAATTTAAGTTCCTGTAGAATGAACCAACAGACACATTAAAAAAAAAAAAAAAAAANNNNAAAAAAAAAAAAGACTGCAGAAGTGACAAGAATGCAGGCACACAGTGTAAAAATTCTTTTAGCATCATGATTGATTCAGCAAATCTCATAGATGTGTGTTCTATTTTTAAATTTTTAATAATAATTCTTATCAGCAATACAGTGGAACTTAGGTCTACTCATATAAAAATTCAAGCATGTAGCAGTGTGTTGCTGTATAGCAGACACAAGTTGCTAACAATACTATATCTATGAAATGCTTAGTATGCTGAACATTTAGAGTTGGTTATAAGTAGTTGTACGTCCAAATTATGCATATTGAACCATGTTCAGAACATGTACAGCCATATTGTGAGCCAGCTCTGGTTGATAGCATGGAGGTCTTAATCTATTCTCAGTGTGGTAGACCTCTGCACATTCACTGTATGTTCCTCTTGTGTTTGCTGGGAATTTTACACATGCAAAGCACATTGTACTTGGGATGTAAGTATTCACCACTGTTACAGCATGTGTGTAAGCCTGACACATACTGTGCTAAGAGATACCAGCACTTCCCCCTATGCTACCAAATTTATTTTTCTAGTATTGATACAAATGAAAATTACAGGGTTGTCTACACTTTATAATATCTAATGATACAAAAATATGTATTTTGCAAGATCTTTTCCTTTGTAATTATGTAATTGTATTTTAGTAGAACAGTATTTCTTACACTTAATGACTGTCATTGTAGTTAGGTAATGTTAGGCATTATAAAATTGAGCAAACCTATTCTGTTTTACATTAGTATTGTAGAACAGAGTTCTCTAGGGAATTACACATTACCTTATGCCTCTGCACTTTCATTGCCAAATATTATTGCCATCTTACAACTAATTTTACTATTCTCACCTACCTTTGTTTTATCATCACTGCCAGGCTTTCCTTATATCTTTTTTAAATGTTACTGTACCAAGCACATTTATATTTCTATCTAACATTATCTTTCTGTGACAGCACTCTCATTCTTCCTATGCATGAACATGCCTTTGACTTCATAAAAATGCTAAATATGGTAACATTTTTAGAGGCCTTTTTGTATGTTTTGTATCATGCCTCATGATCAGCAGTAATTCTTTAAAACTTTATACTATAAATAGCTCTAATATTGCAAAGCAGTATGAAGAAAGTGCTGTCCAGGTTTTACTTTCAGAATTAAACATGAGCAGTTTTAATTTTAAGACAAAGACAGTAGTGAAAATATTTTTAACAACCTGAAATCTTGGATCTTTCTCCTTTGTTATGTTTCTATTTTGCTCCCAAAGCTGAAGACCCTCTTGTTGCAAATAAATTTATGGCTGCATTTCACTTCATTGGAAGATTTGTGTTAGCAAGGCTTCCAACACATAAAAACCAATTAGATTTCACACAAAAAGTACAAGGACAAGAGGGATGAAGTTTAAAAATTACAACTTCAAGCTGGGACTGTTTTGCAGTTTTAATGGCTGGCAGCATGGTTTTATCAACCTCTGTTAACTTACTAAGAAAGACACTTCATTTCAGTCCCATCTTGAAGCTTGAGAAAAGGATTCTCATTGCTGTTGGAAGATTTCTTTGTCCTAGTTTCTTGTGTAGAAGATTCAGAATTCAAGTTTATATCACCCCGGTAGGTGACCTAATGGAAACATCATTATTGGTGTTTGGAGAAGGATTAATTTAATTTTTTAGGATGTTAATTGCTTCAATATGAGTCCTTTGCCCATATAAATGCAGCTGTACTGCTCATAGCAATACTGGTGTTAGTATAACAAACTTACAAAGCAAGCTATATAGTCGATATTGCTGAAACAGTATCAGGAAATTCTGATGGCATGACTACATTTGGTTAGGAATCATGAGTAGTATGTGATGCATACCAAGTTTCCTTCTCCTACAGTGAGATAATGGACTATTATTCTGGACAGTTTCCTGCCAGTGGGAGCATGGAAGAAGACGATAGATGGGTCATCCCTGAAATGTTGCATTCGTGAATGTACTCTATTGTTTTCCTGTATTTTGTAATTCTAGATCTGTAGGGTTAAGTAGGACAACTGCACAGTTTTCTTAAAGTGATGTGAAAGTGCCCAGTCTGAGAAAATTGCTAATAGCAAGAGAGCAGGTGGGCAGTTTAAAGATTG
The DNA here is from genome assembly GCA_013399895.1 of Serilophus lunatus. Taxonomy (NCBI): domain Eukaryota; kingdom Metazoa; phylum Chordata; class Aves; order Passeriformes; family Eurylaimidae; genus Serilophus; species Serilophus lunatus. Next base: position 47,446 of record VXBA01002732.1, read on the forward strand.
CTTTGTTTTTCAGCCTGTTCTCTGAGCTTCCAGCCACCTGTGTGCTCCCTTCTCAAGAACAATATTATTAACTATCAGTATGCTTTTTAAATAATTATGAGGGAAAAAAAATCCTGTTTCTCAGATATTGTTAACACTTACAGCTAAATTGGAAAAAAGTCACTGTTTTATTTGGAAAATGCTTCCTGACTGGAAGATTAGTCAGTAGATGTCCAAAGAAATTGATGCTTTCTCTGGCAGTTAAATTAGTATAAACTTATTTTTTTTAAAAGTAATCTAAAAATGGCAATAAAGAACAAAAATTACTGTATTTTTGTGTCCCTTTCCCATCCGTTAACACATTAGATACGCTAGTAGCAGACTCGAAAACAGCAAACTGATGTCAGTCTGGGTATCCTTGTTTTTACTACGATATTTTTTATTTTTTTATTTTTAAACAGTACTTCAAAAATTGAGAACTGTAGTTGAAATGTACCAATAAATAAAACTGAAGTACAGCAAATGTTGTTTTCCAATTGGGCGAAGACGACTGCATTTGGTTCTTTTTTATCAGTCAGTATGGATTTTTAAATTTGCACATATAACATTTCTTTTTCAAGGGAAGCCATTTTACACAGTTGAAACCACATATTAAAAGCTAGAAATTTTTTAAGAATTAACCCTGTCATTACAAACGTATATGTCTTGGAAGAGGGAAGGGTGAGTTAAGAAAGTTAGCAATGAAGTAACACCTTCTTAAAATTTACTTCCATCTCTTAACTCTTATGTTGAGAGTTAATACTGGAGTTATCATTTTGTATTTTTCATTAGATAAAACAGTTTTTTTCCAAGTCAGAGCATTTGCTTAAGTTCAAATAATTTTTTTTTCCATGCCAACCAAATTAGATGCAGAAACTATGTTACGTTATGTAAAGGATTTTTGTTGAGGTGTGATCTTTTTGTTCTTCTCTTTATAAACAATATTTTCCCTAAATGCATTTTTTATCTTCCAAAATGCCAGAGGTGTTCTGCTAGGGATGAAGGACATCTTACATGAAAGATAGTCTAATACTTCATTAACCAAAGGGTTAAATATGGCTTCTTAAGAAGAAAATGTAGAACTTTTAAGGTACCAATAATTTTAATACTGTCTTGAAAAGCGTTGCTTACCTAGTTGATTTTTTGAAGTGCAATCATCACTCACAGTAAGGCCATACTGTTAACTTTCATAGTTGCATAGTGGCAAAATATCAAAAAAACAGCTTCTTTCTTTTTATGATGTGACTGGTATACCCTACTCCTGAAGTCTGGTAATAGATGAGATTTCTGTTGACATCACAGGAAATAGAGCAATAAGTCTTACAATTAAATACTGGTGTTTACTGAAGCAACAGTTGGTAAGAAATAAGGGTATGTAATTTTACCATAGTAATTTCTAATTTAAATTGGTGCCATTTTAATATATGCAAAATTAAGATTTTTTTAAAAAAGAAAATTTCAGACTTCTCAAAATGTTAATTTTGGGAAAAGAATGTCTATATTCACTTTGATCAAAGCACCTTCTAGTCTGATACCCTGTCTCTAATAGTGGCTAGTAAAAAAAACAAGAACAGATCAAGCATAAAATAAAACTTTCTGGCATGTGGCAGTCCACAGCTCAGGGATTTCAAAAGCTGAAAGTTATTTTTTGAAGGCTTTATTCCATGAATTTCTGATAAGTTTTCAAACCTATCAGTCAAGTTCTGACTTCCAGAATACAGAAGTACAGTGATTGCCTCAGTTTAACTGTGACCTGTTTACACAAGTACAGCTTTTTGTTTGTTTGTTTGGAATTGTTTTATTTTGTTTGCTTTTATTTGATAATCTTATTGGAAAAAACAGATAACACCAGTATTAATTTCTGGAAAATATGTTATACTTGAAAGTATATCTCAGTTACCATTCTGCTACACAGAAGAGTCCTAAACTCTTAAGTTGGCTTTCCTGTAGAGTTGTATCTTCTCATTTATCCTTTGATGATCCTGTATTTTTTCTACTTTTTATTTTCTATTAAGAAATACTTGTAAATTTCATTAGAGAAGTATTTATAAATTGCAAAGCTACTGTCTATTTATTCTTTATAATAAGGGTCATTTTCCAGCACCCAACCACTCTCTGGGTGAAGAACCTCTCTAACATCCAACCCAAACCTCCCCTGACACAACCTCAGGCCATGCCTTCAGGTCCTGTCACTGGTCACCACAGAGAAGAGATCAGTGCCTGCCCCTCCTCTTCCCCTCGCAAGGAAGTTGTAGCTGCAATGAGGTCTCCTCTCAGTCTTCTCTTCTCCAGGCTGAACGGACCAAGTGACCTCAGACACTCCTCATACGGCTTCCACTCAAGGCCATTCATCATCTGTGTTGCCCTCCTTTGGACATTCTATAATGGCTTAATATCTTTCTTATATTGTGCTGCCCAAAACTGCCACAATATTCAAGCTGGGCCTGCACCAGTGTAGAGCAGAGCAGGACAATCCTCTCCCTCGACTGACTGGCGATGCTTTGCCTGATGCCCTGGAGAACACAGTTGGCCCTCTTGGCTGCCAGGGCACTGCTGACTCATGTTCAACTTGCCATTGACTGAGGTCCCTTTCTTTCTGTTGTGCTGCTTTCAATCACCTCATTCCTCAGTGTGTACATACATCCAGAGTTGACCCATCTCAGGTACAGAATCCAGCCCTTCTTATTTAACTTCATGTAGTTGATGATTGCCCAATTTTCCAATTTGTTGAGGTCTCTCTGAAGGGCCTCCCTGCCTTTGAGGAAATCAAGAGCTCCTCCCAGCTTTGTGTCATCTGCAAAGTTGCTTGGTATCCCTTCCAGTCCCGTGTCCAAGTCATTAATGCAGATGTTGAAGAGCACAAGGCCTAAGATGGAGCCCTGCAGAACTGGTGACAGGTCACCAGTCTGACGTGACCGCATTCATTGTTAAACTCTGTGCTCCACCCATGAGCTCACTCACTGCAGGATGTGTTTATCCAGCTGTGTGCTGGACGTTTTGTCCAGAATGATCTCATGACAGACAGTATCAAAAGCTTTACTGAAATCCAAAAAGATCACATTAACTGGCTTTCCTTGATCAACTGGGTAGGTTACCTTTTCATAAAAGGAAATCAGGTTTGATAAGCAGCTCATGAAGCCGTGCTGGTGGTAACCAGTGACTGCGTTATCCTTCAGATGTTTCTCAGTACTTCCCAGAATAATCTACTCCATAACTTTACCAGGCACTGAAGTGAGACTGACAGGCCTGTAGTTTCTGGCATCCTTCTTCTTGCTCTTCTTGAAAATCAAGACAATGTTCACCAGTTTCCAATCAACCTGGACCTCTCAAGGATTTCCAAGCCTGTTCAAAAATCAAAAATAAAAGGCAATAGAAATGCACAGTAACAACAACAATATTAAGTACAAAACTACACAAAAAGAGAAGGTATTTTATCCGCAAAAAGGTGTTTATCACCTCAACTTAGTTCCTGGGAATTATACGGAAGTCTCTACAATTAGTTTTTCAAGATTTGGCTAGACACATCTGTCACCTCATCTAGTGATTGCTGTATTTCTGCTTTGACCAAAAGATAGAAATAGGTGGCCATGCAATCATAATTTCTATAATTTTGTGGTAGTCTTCTCCTGATGCCGTTGAAGTCTCATGTAGTTTTTCTGCGGTTGGAATAAGTCTCTTAGCAGACTTTTGCTGTCTCATTGACTGTGGTATTCAACTCTCTCCTGAAATGTCTCCCTCCTCCCCCTCCTCCCCCAGTTTATTTGTGTGTTTGTTTGATTTTCTCCTTCAGAAGTATTAACACTTAAGTCTTAATTTAAATTATTGGAAGTGTTTTTTTGTTTGTTTTTACTATTGTTACACTAGAATCCTTCATATTATGAAACAATGTTCTTAGGGTCTGAAAAATCTTTATTCCTTTGCAATTTGAACTCATAACTACCTATTGTGCAAAATAATATTTGATTGATATTTAGAAACCGAAATGTTGAAAAAATTTCTGGTGTTGGAAGGGGAGTTCAGGATCTGTATTTGATTTTTTTTCTCTTTATTTTCTTATTGCTTTGGAGGGATTTTACTGATTTTTCCCAGTTTCTTGAATACAGACAAAAATTACTTAGTTTTCTTATGTTAGCTTTCTTCCATTAGTTTCCTTATATCAAGATATTCTTCACTTTATTTTGGAAGTGGTAGCACCTCTTGGATTTTAATATTGATTCAGATTGAACACATTTCAGTGTTACTGTTTGAGCAGAACTTGGATTTCCCTGACCAGGCTGTATGGTGTATTTGTTTAGTTTTTGCTTTGGTAGAAATTTTAGAAAGTCTTTTAGATTTCTGTGCCATAGGTCATCCAAGACTGTAACCATGCAAGGATAACGGTATAAGAGGAAAAAGACAGAGCGATATAAAAGATATAAAATATAAAGTATATATATGGATATATAAATTATGCCATACACAAGATGAGGATACCTTTTGAGTAAAAAAATCCACACATTCTGAAATCCTTTGTATGCATTTTTTCAACAGAGACAAAAAGGTAATGACTCTAATGAAATTTTAAGACAGAGAAATAGCACCTCTGGCTAAAATACTATGATGTAATTAAGTTGTAGCAAACATTGCCAGATGATGTCTTGGAGGCTAGACCCATGGAGTTTAAAAACGGATTAGTCCAGTTTCTGTCTCGTTAGTTTATGTGCTAGGGATTGGCAGAACTTTGAAAGGCATACCAACAAAGAATGGCCATATACATACTTCTATATGCATCAAATAATTTCCACTGACAGATGTAGAAATCTGGACAAACTGAGGCTCTATTCAGACTTTTTTGTATTCATGTGAGAAATATGTTTAAAATAGAATAAAAACTTGAGTTCTACTGTACTAGGAAAATTTTTAGATGTCAGTGTGACAGCTGACACAGTAATACAGACCCAGAAGTGGAGATGAAATGTCTAAACAGGCAAAGCCCTACCATTCAAATAGCAAAGAAGAAAGATTTTCACTTCTTAAGTATTCATTACAGTAATGCTAATGCTATCATAGTAAAATGCTAAAAGACATTGATAGTCATGGTACAACCTGCACTTGAAAATTAGATTCTGTCATATCCAGAGAAGAAAACTGAAAAACCGTTTAGTAGCTACAGATGTTATACAGATATTGTCCCAAAATTAAAGGACAGCAAAAACATGCAAATTTTCATGATGCATAAATCAGTACCGAAAATACTATACATATGTCCCATTTGGAATAGAAGAGTCAGACAAACAAATACAAAAGCATGAAGGTTTATACCAGGAAATAATCAGATTAAAACCTAGAAAACTTTTTGTGTTCACTGGGGACATTGCCTTTCACACGAAATATCCTGATTGTGACAAAAAATTACTTAATGCAAAACATATTTGTTTAGATTCTTCATTGAACAGTAGAAAAAGCATTACTATTCTGCCCACAAAGCTAGGATTTGACTGGTTTTTGTATCTTAAAAAAAAAAAAAAAGCGGATCTTAGCTACAGATGTTGTGTCACACGGTTGTTTCCTTTGTTGCTCTTGCAGCTAACAATAATCACACTCACACTTTCAGCATTAGGATTCTGGCTTAGATTTTTGAGATTTTAAGGTGTTTAGAAGGGTTACTGTAGTTTTTGTGTGCTCCAGTGTAAAGCATGTAAATAAGAATATGTCTGTTAATAGGAATGTGCATGTTAATAGGAATAATTTTGAATGCATAGAATAGTTGTTATTTGAAAATGTTCAGGAAAAAAAGGCTACAATATGACCTTTTTTCCCCTAGCATTCTGACACTGTTTAACTGAAACATGGTGATCTATTAAGCAATTAGCAAATGGAACTGTAAATGTAGTAGAACTATGGTCAATGATTCAGACACATGCCTAAACTTTCGGTTTCTGGGAAATGTTAATGGGCGGGAATTATGTATGTGTGTTTTAAAACAAATTGCTTCATTTTGAACCAGAGCAAAATGTCAGACCAAAATAGTATGAAATTGTCTCCAGACAGCTATATAGAATCACAGATTTGTTTAGGTTGAAAAAAACTCTTAATATCATCAAGTCCAAAATTGAGCCAGCACTACCATCTTCGCCATTGAACCCTGTCCCCAAGTCTAGGTGTTTTCTGAACAATTCCAGTAATGGTGATTCTACCACTTCCCTGGACAGCCTGTTCCAATGCTTGACCATCATTTCAGTGAAGAAATTTTCCTATTATTCAGTCAATCTCTCATCCTGTAACTTGTTAGCTGGGAGAAGAGACAGGCACACTCTTCACTGCAACCATCTTTCAGGTATTTGCAGAGAGTGATAAGGTCCTGATCCTTCTCTTCTCCAGGGTAAACAATCCCAGCTCCATTAGCCACTCCTAGTAAGACTTGAGCTCAAGCCTCTTCACCAGCTTTATTGCCCTTTACTGAGCTCACTCCATCAATTCAATGTCTTTCAGTGGGGGACCCATAACTGGATACAGTACTCAAGATGTGGCCTCACCAGAGCCAAGTACAGAAGGCCAATTACTTCCCTAGTCCTGCTGGACTACTTCTGATAAAGGACAGGATACAATCGGCATTCTCGGCCACATGGACACACTGCTGTCTTATGTTCAGCTGGTGGTTCACCAGCACCCCCAGGTCCTTCATTGAGCCACTTTCCAGTCACTCTTCCTAAGCCTGCAGTGCTGCTTGGGGTTGTTGTGACCAAAGTGCAGGACTTGGCGTAACAATAATATAAGAAGGAGCCCACCTCTGTGCAGAGGAGGTTATCTTATCATATACACAGAAAAATATTCTGTTCTCAGTGTTATACTTTGATAAGGATCAAAGGGATTTGGCTGTTAATAATACCTTCCTTCATTCACCGAACAAAATATGGGTTTGATTCTCATGTTATGAAAGGTTTCTGCAAGCTATGTTGATGGACTTGTCCAGCATTAAGGAATATTAAGCTTATAGCTGGAACAGTAAACTTGAGTATTTGTTTGTATATAGTATTCTGTAAAATCTAGTTTAAATTTGTATTTACAGAAAATAGCTTGGGAAACTTCATTGTTACAGGCTGAGAGAAAACCTAAAATTTATAGGTCGGCTATTGCCTATTTTTTTTCCATTTCTTTGTTTTGCAGCCTGTATTTTTCAATGGATCTTAAGTTTTCTGTATTTCTTTGTCCCTTTGGAATTCATTAACTCTAGTTCTAGAATATAAAGGGGACAATTTGATGTAAGAATGTTTGTGTTATTTCCAATTTCAAATGAGATGTCCAATCAACACCTGCAGACTGTGTATGCATTAGTTTACTCTGCATGCTGCCTAAGAAGTATAGTCTAATGATGTTTTTGATTGAGTAAATATTTGCAAGCAAGGTCTTTTTTGTATGCATTCTCTATGCTACATGAACAAAGCAAATTAATCACCTTAGTATCTCTTTTCGTGTGAAACTAACTTCTGAATTTTATTAAATTCTCTTTCACTCTTTATATTTAGATCTCCGCTATTCAGGCTGTTCAGAGCCGCATATACCTTTACAGGTAAAGCGGATTATTTTTCATGGTATTTCAACTATAAAGCACTTTTATCTAAAAATAAGTTTCATCTAAACATATTGTGATAGCATTGTCCCTGTAAATGTAAGCATTGATATTTATGAATCTTGTACATTGCAAAGATTATAAGAGAGTTCTCACCAGGAATGTTATAGACTTTTTTATGAAATGTTACAAAAAAACTACCCATTTTATTAGATGAAACCATTTCAAACTTCTTTCATTACTTGAAGACATACCATTGTCTTTACAGATCTTTTGAAGCTAGGTTTTTTTAGATAGTTGAAAAAATTCTTCCCATATTTGAAAAGATCAGCTACAAGAGATGGCTGGTCATAGAACTTCAGGGCAAACCCCAAGAGGGTTTTGATCCACAATCCCTTTAGGTGCTGTACATTTGTGTTTTCATTCATACCTATACTTTCAAATACTTGCCAAGTTTGAAAAATATTATTTTTTTATTTCACACTAAAGGTCTCATTCAGAGTGGCACGTACAACAGTATATCCTCTTTATGTTGTTCTTCTTGGGAGTCAAGGAATGGTATGGCCTAATGAGGTACTACATAGGTTATCAACAGGATTTTCAGATGGATATCAATAGCTTTACATCAGAAGCAAACTTGAAACATTTATAAGAAAAAAAAATTAAGTGAAGAGTTAGGGCCCCATGATACCATTTTCCAGCAAAAGAAAGTTCAATAATAATACCAAATAAAAAATACCAAATAATAAAAGCAAATTCTTAAAGTGTTGTATTTGTTCTGATTCATTTATGATTACTGAGGAAATTCTTTCAGCAATTACATACTAAGGTATTTTTGTGGTTTTCAGAGCTAACGAGTATTTTTAAAAAACTCAAAAATAATTAATTTGAAGTAGTACATATGACTATTTTCAAAAAAGCTAAGGAAAACAGTAACATTTATGAAAAGCATTAAATATGTGTTTAATGTTTTACAGCACTTCAAAGGTGAACAAACTATACTGATAGAGGCAAAACTGATTTCATGAAATATATATAGTTTATTCTACATATTCCTCACAAATATTTTTTATTCCCATGGAGCACATATCACTATTTGTTCTTATTTGACACAGACTCTTCTGATCTAATTGCAGTTGGTCTAGAACTTGGAATATAGTTTTCCGCTGCTTTTAATTAATTCTTTAATTCTGTATCCTTACACGACATACCAATCTAAGATGGAGCTTAGTCTGGTAGTTTTAATTCAAATGTGATCTTTCTTTTAAAATGAATATATAGTTATGTACAATAAAAAGTAACAAAGATGAATAAATAATAAATACCTCTTAGTGATAAAAATTAAATCTAATCACTCATTGCTTTTAAACCTAATACTTGATGAAGTTGTATGTTGTAAAATATATAGTGAGGCAAACTGGTTTACAATTAAATGCCTGAGATGATATAATGAGATGTGATATGTGAATGTTTAATTTCCACCATATTCCTGTCCTCTCTTAAAATTGCAAACTTTGCATTGAGTTATTTGATTGTAGAAGTCATGGAAAAATTGAATTCTGGGTGTGAATGTTAGGCCAAATCTGTTTCAAATATGTTGCAAATGTTGCATCTGAAAATACAGCTATGACAAAGGTACGGAGTGGTTTGATAAAAAATATACTTACCTTCTGTCAGGATACCAGTAGGACTGTGTCTCTCCTGATTTATCTTTGCAGTTTAGCTATAGGAAAAACTGAGGGGTACAGCATAAACTCATGAAAAACTTGCAGTACTGAGATCAGATCAAAGCTCTATCTTGCACAATTTTGTGTTTGATCAATTATGAATACCTATGGAATAGCATGGAAACAGGAAAGCATATATTGATAGCTCCATGCCTACTTCCACTAGGTGTCTGAATCCACTTCCAAATCCACTAATAATCATTTTTCTATGCATGAGTCTAATTTTTTGTGTGACAAAAGTTTGGTTCGTTTTGAGCCTGTCACCCTCTAACTTCATTTAATAACCATTAATATTTTTATTGGAGAATGTATTGAATTAATTATTGTCGGATGAATTTCTCTGTACCACAGTATCCGAAGATATAGTAGACATCAGCCACAAATTTCCCTTCATTGCCTCAGTCTCCAATTCTTACTCAATCAGACATTCTGATTTGGTTCCTTTGCAAAATATTTCTCCTTGATTGCATTCACATCTAACCAGGATTAAAGAAAATTACTCAAAATAATGATTTTCTCTGAATGATAATGGTTTTTGAAACCATACACTGGTGAAAAAAAAAACCTTTAAGACAACAAAAAGAGATTTGGAATTTTCTGACTGGTTTTAGGTATAAAGAAAAAAAGAGACATTTCTGTCCCTTAATTGTATAGCAGGACTGTGAAACAGATGCACAGGCCCTGTACTATTTGTCATAATGATAAACTATGACAGGAGCAATCAAACCCTGCAGAATGTTGAATACACAGTCATATTTAAAGGAGCTATTGGCTTTTTATATACATAGGTATGCATGCATTTTTTTGTATTTGTATCCATACATAAATATGTACGTTGAGTGTTAAATCTCTTATGTGATTACCCTTAGAAATTCACATTTTACTTACAAATGTCCATTTCTCACCTTCTTGTAAAAAAAGCCATTCTTGTATTTTGTTTGATAATGTCCTGGCTTTTAAACTTGATATTGTCTCAGGAGAACACATGTAATATCATGCTTTATAACTTGTTGAAATTAACTACATCCTTAGTTCTTGGAAAGCTTTTCAGAACAATGTCTCACATTTCCTCTTCATAATAATTCTTTTAAATCTAATTATGTATTTAGTGGTAGTGTAATTTACTGTGAGAAATATGCTTGTATTTCCACTTTAAGATATTTTTGATAACATTTAGAAATGTATATAATAAATTGTATTCAGAGTAAATGACAGTATGACAATAATAAAATTCATATTTTTATATTTATATATGTATATCAATTTGAGGAAAAGGTCATTAAAACTGTTTCATGTCACTCTGTATTTATCTTAGTGAATAAGCAAGGTAGTTTAAAAGTACATGTCAGAACATGTTTTGATTCCATTTCAACGCAGCTGTACAATTCAGAAGGAACTGCTTCTGAGTTATTGTGGGATAGGTTCTGAAGTCAATCTCACAGCTATCACTCCTCATAAATCACACAGTCTGCAGTAAAAGGGTAAATCGGAGAGGTTAGAAATCCAGAGAAAACTGTGACAGGAGTGACAGATTATGTGAAATTAGTACAATCTGAAGATTTTGTTTGAAAGGAGATGTCATGCATTTGAAATACAGCCTGCGTGTGTTGCCACTAGGAGATATGTGGCAACATACATTAGATACACAGAGTATTTTTTCATTACTATCTGATAATTTTGATAATCTCAGAAAAATATAAATGATGAAAGTTCTCCTAGGTCTCATGGATTACATTTTTAAGTATGTTTCTATTTATAGGAAAAGACAGATTGGTGTATTTTTTAAATCTATGTTCATCAACAAGAGAGAAAGGGTCTGATACCCTGTGTGGTATCATATGGTTACAAATGGTTTTTTGATCTCAATGGATAAACCGAGAGTTCTACTCTTTGAACAGTCTGTGAAGCCATAAAAAGTGATTATGTGCACATCTATTGCAGATTAAAGGTGTACAATCCAGCACCATATTTACAAAATAAAACCCAAGAAATAGCTTGAAAATTGTCATATTCTGAGTACACTAGAAAATATGGTTTTGCAATTTTTTCATATGAGAAATAGTGATGAAGCTGTATGTCTGTCTGGCTGAAGAATTTATAGTAATCTGTCTTGATTTTATCATCAATACCTACAATGTGTTCTAAGGGATCTGAATTATTTTTGTTCACTAATTATTCAAAAGAATTCTCTAAAGTATTTGGGCAATAATTCTTGATTTATATCTAATTTTCATGGGATATAAATACTTCCAAATACTGAGCTTTCATTCTATGTTGTATTGCAATTGTCCTGATTCAACATATGTAGACAGTTTCTCACCTTTCATTGAATTGCAGGATATAATATTATCAAGTTTCTATGCATATATTACCTTTTTAAAATGAGAAATCCATTTTCATTGCTGTTATGTGAAATATAAAAAGGAAAAGTATTTCAATAAACTGAATAAAATTAAGAAGGTTAATTTAAATTTTGCAATATTTGCCCAATTATAGAGATGTACACAGAAAAATTCAGCTGCATGTATGGTGTGGAGATCAACTTAGTTATCTCTGTATAATAGATCATATGGACTTCTTTGTGTTTTCAACATTTTCTTCTATAATTTGTTCTTGACATTGTACCTTGCTAATGTATCCATTAGGTTGAAATAGTACACTGTGTCCATTTCTTCTTTGATTGAGCGGTGTGATCTATATTCAAGCTGCCAGGAAAAGCAAAAATTAAAACAAGATATATATGATAGAGATTGAGACCTTGTAATGTTTTGGGTCCTAACTGTCTAAGCACAGATACAGTATACAATTCTGTAAAAATGTCTTAAAAAATCTTAGTTTTCATTAAAGTTGGATTCAGTCTGCATTTGCTGAACTGAAATATTTTAATAATGTTCACACACATCATAGAGTTTTTTCTTGATAGTGTTTTTTTTATTGCAAATTTTAAGCAAAAGGAAACTTTGCTAACAAAATGTCAGTTTGTACAGGAAACTTTTCTAGCTTCAAAATCAGGACTGTAGTTATTAGATATATTTTTCAGTTTACTTATACATGTGGTTATCTGGCAATCTCTTGTTATCTTGTTTTCCAGATTTTCTCTTTCTTTTTCCATAAAAAAAAAAAAAAA
>VXBA01002732.1:68637-106368 GCA_013399895.1 Serilophus lunatus
AAAGACACCCAGGATCATAACAAGCTGTTTTGCTTTCACCTTTGAAACAAAATTGAATGATAAAGCAGTATGGCCTACTGAAACTGTTCCAGCCTCGTTGTTAACTAGAACCTCCTTTTGAAATTCATTGCCTTCAATTACATTTTTAAAGGAATTTTAATTATGTGCCTGAAAAGAATAAAGATGCTTCAGGCTCCATTTGTTTATCATGGAAGGCCTAAAAAAAATGAGGACAGAGCTTCCCAGCTCATGCAGGGGTTGCAGAGAGAGAGAGATGACTTTTAATTCGACAAGTTCAGAGAGATTTCTTAGTTTGACGCGCACAGCAGGGGGTCTTTGAGTGCCTGGCAATACTTCAGCATTCTGAGCTTTGAAAGTCTTTCCCTGCAGCAGAAATTGTATCAAAAGCCAATGATAATATTCCCTGCAAGGTAAAGGACCCTATTGAAGATTTCTAGAGCTGTTTATTTATTCATCACAGTTTTTTCTTTTAGGACGCATCAGACGTATAGGTAATAATTCACATAGATGCTAGGAAAATGAAATAAATAAATAAATAAACAGGAATCTCTCATTAATCCTTCAATTTTCCCTTATGTTTTCCGTAGGCCATGTTTAGCCATAACTATGTTCACCTATAAAATTTCCTGTCATTCCCTACCATGTATTCTGCATGCAATCTTTACTTCAAATCTCAGCTTTTCGTTATCTTTATCAGAATTATAATTTTTGTCTGCCTTCTACCACCAGCTGAGCACATAAGATGTTTATAGCCATTACTTTCCACTAAACTCTCAAAGTGATTGATTAATTTTATGGAAGAACATTCAATTTCTTAGGAGTCTTTTTAAATCTTATTTTTAAAGTAGATTTGAGATAACTATTTCAAAGCCAAGATTAAAGCATTATTTTTTATTCCAGAGATCAGTTTTAACATTTTGGCATTACACTTACTTGAAAAGTATACACATATGTTTTTATTTCTGGTGTTGTGTTGTTTTGTTTTGTTTCTGTAGCAGAGCTGGGACTGTGAGACTACAACAAGCTTTCCCTTGTGTAATGTCAATGTTGGCAATCATTTTGGCAAAATCAGCCAGGTCAGTGAAGACACTCTCCTTCCCTCTTGCTTTTTCATCTGCTTGTGGCATTCCAAGTGACCTTCCCTCATAAATATTGGTGAGTGACCACATGGGAAAAGTCGTTCTTTTGTGCAAAGAAACTTTTTTCAAAAAACTGTTGACCTAAGGATCTTCCTTTTTTCTCCAAGTATACAAAACACCCATATATGCAGGTGTTGGTTGTGGGGTTTTTTTCTTCTAATAATAAGTTGCAATATTTAAAGACACTTCTTTCTCTACATTTATGAGCATTTATAGAACACTACCATGTGCTACCTATTGAAACTATAAGAACATGTCTTTCAAAATGCTGTTTTACAGATATAAATACTTCCTGATAGCAAATAAGAATCAATCCTCTCTTCCTGTTACTTTCTGGTGGCTAAATAGTCTGGAATGGTATAAATTTATCATAACACCCCAAATATGGCAAGAAGAAACTTGCCCAAGTATAAGGACTAAGGAGGGTAGAGGCTGTGTTCTGGGATCCTTGTGGTTGAGAAGCATGCCTAGAGAGAAATCACAGCACTGCAGAAATTCAGATACCTGCAAAGCGGTCCAGGAATGATGTCATAAGTGTAGTAGTTCCATAAGGCTATCTAAATTACATAGTTCAGTACTGAAAAAGCTTTCAGGTCATTTGACACTATCTCAGCAGATTTATCCTTCTCAAATTATTAGAGAGATGTCTCTGCCAGAATTAAGGTGCAAACAAGGCCATATGCCAAAGTAAATATTATTTAACAGTAAATGAGGAATTCAAGGGAGGAGAGAAAGATAGGGGAAATAGAGAGGTGGGGGGAAAGAAATAGATTGACGAAGAAAGAGATTAAGTAGAAAAAAATATCATCACTCCATAGATTCCGACAATGTCCTATTGGTCCTCTTCTTCTGGTCTTCTCAATGGTTGCAGACTGTATCTGCCAAGTGGTGGCGGGAAAGGAGTTAACAAAACTCATTTTGTGGGGTTTATATTGTGTGGAGGCTAGGTGGAAACGCCGTCTGTACTTCCCCTGAATGATGTGATGCTGAATCACAGACATTTCATGTGTCTTTGACACCTTCTAAGGTGTTTCGACTGTTAGCATTGCTGAATTTGATTCAATGGCCCCTTATGGTCCATCATCCAGGATGAATAGCTCAAGCTAAGTGTGATTGTCTTTGGTGCTCCTCAGAGGGATTGTCACAGCTGAGTCCTCATGTAAAGGAGGACACTGGCATGATGAGAATGACTATCCCACCTCAAAGGATTTGCCTCCTATCAGCCTTGGCCCTTTTCTGGGAATCCAGTTTGTAGCTTCAGGTATGCATCCCCTCCTGCGGCTGTGGGGGTTGGACAGTAGTACCACCTTATCTCAAGGTCCTTTTGCCGCCTAAATTACTAGGCATATTCAGGGAGGGGTGGGCTTCTGTAAGGGAGCAGCTGTTTCTTTGCAGTTTGCTTACAATGGACAAAAGTCTTTTGGTGATCTGAACAATGTTTAAGCCATTAACCATTTCAGTCTGACTGTGTTGGGTTTTTTTAAACAACGTATTTTCATGAACCATACTATAATTTTTAATTCCATTTTGGTTCTTTTATTTTCTCAAATAGCAGGTAAAACAAAACTATACTCCCTGCTCAAGGTTTTTAACTTAGAAAATATATTAAGGTGAAATCTAGTTAACCAATAAGAATAGAAAAGACTAGTCAGTGATTGTTTAACATTTCACAGATTTCACAGATTATTCTGAATTGGAAGGAACCCAGAAGGATGATCAAGTCCAAGTCTTGATGAGGAAATGACACATAGGATCAAACCTACTACCTTTGTGTTTTTAGCATCATGCTCTAACCAACTAAACTGATCTCAGGGTTTACACAAAGCGTTCAGAGATGAAAGAAATCAATAAATAATTCAAAGTAATCAAAATATTCATATGAAAATCTCAGAAATGCTGTTAAATAGTTGAATAACATGACTGATTTATCAGACATGCAATTAAAATTCATTTTAGCACACTGAAACAAAACAGGAAAAAAATAAAATTATATGCACACATGAAATCATGAAGATAAGTTATTCCTTTCCTAAAGGAAATATAAAAAAATATAATTTTGATTATATGATTTGTTTGAGTACAAAGAAATCTTTAAAATGTGAATGGCTGTGTTATTTCCTCTGTGAAAGCTGCTATGTAAAGGAAGTAAATGAGAGGGCTCTGAAGAGCTGCCAGAAAGCCTTCGGAGTGACAGCATTTAGGAAGCACAAGCTATTCATGTGGTAATACTCTCAGGTAATTCAGTAGCTGTCTGATCCACTATTCAAACATCCAGGTTGAAGTTGTTATGCTTATTTTCTTGTTACTTCCTTGCAGTTACACAGCAAAGTTGAAATAAAGTTGTTGTTATTCATATATCTTATTTCAAGAGGAGGGAAGAGAAGATATTTCATTAATATGTTTTGGCTTTCTATTGTTTGTTTCTCTTTCTTTATTTTCTATTTAATGCCCGTAAAAGTCGATTCTAATTTTAATTTTGGCTCATATTGGATGCATTTTTAACTAAAAGTTTGGAACTGTCGAACTATGAATTTTCTGATTTTCTGGTGACTGTAAAAAGGGACTTGTGTCTAAGTACCACAGGGAATGACAGATTTCAGCCGTCTGGTTACTTGAACTGGCACCCAACTCTGTATTATGTCCTGTGAACTAAGTGACAAGTTTCAGCATAAAATACTAAAAGGTCTCGGACCTACTGGTCAGCACAGAGTGTGGGGATAAGAGAGATGCCACAAATCCCATGTTCTTGGGCTAGAAAGAGGTGTTTTTGTCAGAGCAGGAGTTGCAACTGTCGAGGAAGTAGAGTAACTGTGAGAATATTGACAAGGTTAGGTGTTCTCATATTCATAGCTAAACTTAAGCTTTGGCTCACTTACCATTCATAACCTTAGAATTCTGGCCCTTGCACACACCTGTGTCTCTGGTGACAGGCATAGGCCTTCCCATCATGAGGGAATCGAGCTTCTGAACAAGCTCCATCTGGACACAAAGTCTAGACACCATTCTTAAAGAAGTCTCGTGTATTCACCACTAGTGTTGAGAAACTTTAGAAAATGAAAGGGAATATAAGGATCAGAAGAAGCACAACTGCAACCTTGTGGTTAGTACAGTCTCCACAGAGAAGAAAGGAGAACCCACAGTCTCAGTTTTAAGGACTGGTCCTGCATTTTTTACTGAAGAGTCATTGGAAAAAACACCTTTCAACTTGAGATTGATTTCTCGTAAGAAAGAATATGTTGATTTAACAAAAGTTACCTAAAACTCACATAAAGTAGAATTAAGATTCTATTTGGGTTTATATGTTAGCGATAAAAGCCTTTAGATGCAAATACACTTTTTTGTTTGGTTTTTTTTTTTCTCCTTAAATTTCAACTGATAAGGAAAAAAAGATACCTTCTGTATCCTATACTTTGTTTCATGTGAATCCAGGGATTCATATCATATTTTGTTTTCAGTACTCTGTCTCTTTCTATCAGGTATACAATTTTTCTATGCATGCTTTTCTGTTTGCTTTGCAAAAGTAGATTTAAAAGGCGTTCTGGATCCTTGATTATGTAAGAGTCGGTTAAAGAAACTTTACATGCATTTTATCAAAGTGCATTGGCAATAGATTTGCTGTGAAGAAACTTCTGTGACTCTTTGGCTTAAATAATACTCTTCTGTTTTCAAATGTATGCCAGTAAGCCATACCACAACAGTGAAAATATACAGACAGAATGCAATTACTAGGCAAAAATGAGGACTTTAAGGCATGGAGATTTTTTTTTTCATTACCAATTTGTTGCTTTTATTCCTGGGAACTTCTGATCAGCATAACCATTGCATTACTGTAAAACTGAAATGAATAGAGCATCAGTCTGCACTTAAACTTTTGAAGCATCAGTGAGCTGTGACCAACTGACAGAAACTAGCAACCAAACTGAAGGATTGCCAGCCAGCTAGATGTATGTAAATGAGTTCATCGCACAGCTAAATATTCAAGAAGTCTAAAGCAGACATCAGAGAAGAAGATAATTTAAAAGAATTAGATTCTTTTCTTAACGTCCACTTCAGCCACTTTCAAAGTTTTCATAGTTTAGTTTTATCCATCTCTGTCTCTGTTACACTATATACAATTGTGTTCCCACATTTTCCAATCCCACTTCAGGAATTGAATACAAGATGCACTAAGGTAACATTAGCACTTGTAGACATAATGGTCTAAATCCTAAAGGTCTTCTGTGTCCACAGCAATATTCTTCTTCATTAATTTAATGCATGAATTTAAGCACATCTGGAAATCTTTGCCTTCTGTCAAATTCTCCATGCTGCTGGTACTAGATTTCTTTTAACTACAATGCAGTCCAGGTTGTGAGTGTTTGTGCAGATTCTGTGGGCCAGTATAAAGCCAAATTCAGACAGACACTACATGAAGTAAATTCTGTCTTCAGCACCAACTGCATGATCTTGTAGGTGAGATGTGGCAGCCTGGTAGTGTTCCTGACTCAAAAGTTAATCAAGTGAATTATGCTAATGACATGGATATACTTCTGTACTGAAGGATAATATGGAAATATAAAAATAATGTGGAAAATTAGGTGATGGGTGACAACAAACATACCTTTGCTAAAGGCAAATCATACCTGACAAACTTGGTGGCCTTCTATGATGGAGTTACTGCAGTGGTGAACAAGGAAAGGGCTGGTCTGGACTATTGCAGAGCACTTGACACTATCTTGCACGACATCCATGACTCTAAACTGGAGAGAATGGGTTTGATACAAATGTTGGCTGGATGTCTGCACTCAACGAGTTGTGGACAATGGATCAATTTCTAAGTGGAGACCGGTGACAAGTGACGCTCCTCAGGGATGAGTATTTGAAACAACTTTGTTCAACATCTATGTCAGTGACATGGACAGTGGTATTCAGTGCACCCTCAGCAAGTTTGCCAACACCAAGCTGTGTACATACCGGAAAGAAGGGATGCCATGAGAGAGATAGGCTGAGAGGTGGGTTGATGGAAATCTTATGAAGTTCAACACAGCTTTCCTCATGGGACATCCCTTACAGCCACAGACTTCTTCCTTCACCATATGGGCTTTTTTCCTCACCACTCTGGGCTTCTCTCAGTGGTTCCAGACTGCAACCATCACTTCAACAAAACTGAGACTCTCATCACCAAGAAGACTATAAGAAAAGGATCAATGGGCTTTCAAAGTCCACAAAGTGCTGATATTTTTTCTACTTTGTCTGTCTCTGTGTCACTCTCACCCTCTCTCTCTCTTTTTTCTATTTTTACTATGTCTCTAGACCTTACATTTACTGTTAAATAAAAATCTGTACTATTGACCTCGGCATGTGGTCTCATTTGCACCTTAATTCTGGCAGAGGCATCTCTCTACTAATTTAAAGAACCTCATCATAACACCCTTTCAGTCAATTTTTAAATATACTCGTATTCCAGGTAAAGAAAAATTCAAAATGTGTTCATACCAAAAGTATTTATTGTATTAGCAAAGAAAACTCATGTTTTAGCTGATAGGGTATAATCTACTAATCAGAATAATTTATGATTATAGTTATACTTTATGCTTTGTTATTTTCTGATGCAAATATTAGTAGTGATTTTTAGCACATAATTGATTTCTATGCCAGCATGAAAATCTGATTTCAAATTAAAAAGATAACAATAGAGAAATTAAGTGGGTAAATGTTTGTCTTTAGGGCTAAATGAACTATCAGTATGGTTCAAAAATTTCAGAACTGTATATTCCAAATTTGAATATGATTTTGAACACTGAGCAACCTATGGTTTATTTGTGTTCAGATTTGAAAATTCATCTAGCTTGTTGAAAAGTTTCAAAAGTATTAACAAGGGTTTTCTGCCTCAGATGATATACTAGTGAATGTTACATTCATAGCAAACTAAAGTCTAAATCCTGAAGTTATCCTAATTCCTTAAAAACTTTTATGCAAGTAGTTTTTAACTTGTGGGTGGTTATAAAGGCGAGGCCTTTGCTCTATTGTGAAGTGCCCTTACTGTGTTAGGGCACAGCTATACCGGGGGAATACTGAAGTCAAACTAGCTCCAGGCATTAATAAATGCTAAGTTACCAGAAGGTGAACATTTGGAGGATGTATTTTCCCATCCAAGTGGTTCTTTACTTTCTAACAAGAGAGAAACTGGATTCAAATGAATGCACAATTTTTTTTCTTAAAAAGAAAATGTCCCCCCCCCCAAAAAAAAATCTTTCTCTGAAAAATTCCATAAACGTTTTATTTAACTGACCAGTTCTTACCATCTCCTTTAAAAAAGAAATTAGCTGCTAATATCCTGGGAAATATTTGTGTTAAAGGTCATATTAAACAAAAGTCAAATGTAGACTATCTGAGGAGCCTGAAGAAGATGTTTAATGCAAATTTTTTGTGGAAAAAAGATTTATGTCACTGCAGGTCATCTCTGAATATTCTTGTTGGGGTTTCTCTGTTGGATATGCAATCTCAGCTAAATGTTTTGAAGAGGAGGAATCAAATAAATTGCCCTATTTTGGGTCTTTCTCATCTGTATACAGTTGTGCAGCTCTAGTAGACCTGAAAATTGCCCAGAGACAAACTTTTAAAAAATAGAGTGCTTTTGAGGCAGAAAATTGCTTTTCTGCAGCATGGTCTAAGGGACAGGATGTGACAGGAGGACAAAGAGTTGTCACTAGGTAGTGATATTGTAAGTAATATCTTACATAACAAAAAGGATCATTTGTCTTTTTCTTTCATTTTAAGCCACAAGAGAATTAATTGAAACAGCTGAAGGTATCCCCCCTAAACCAAGAACAAGCCATTATAGTTTACAATTTAAACTGAAAGTTCCTCCCTTAATCCCTTTACCCATTTATAACAGCTATTCATTGCAGAGTGTATGTGGTATGGATTCCTGTCCACTACTTCAGAAGCCTTATTCCTAAAAAAGAAGTATTAAAAAAAAAGCTCATTGTACATGCATGTCAAATATTAGTGTGATTCTTGTAGTATAATAAGAAAAGAAAGTGGTTTGTGCTTTTGATTAGCCTCTTGATGTTTGAAAGTGGTTTTGTATGGCTTAATTTTCCTTTTTATGGCAGTTTGTACATATAAAACAAAATGAAGAAAGGCGGGGAAGGGGAAAGAAATGTGCCATTTATATACCTAGGATATGAGGCCTCCTTTGGGCCCATTATACATTAATGGGTCAGCTGAGATTTATTAGGATATGTATATTAATCTTTATACACATTCACATACTATAATTGTTCCTTTGGTACTATAATGTGATTAGCTGTGAATTTGTGCAATATTAACAATAATATGGATTTCCATATTACAGAAGAGTAATAACAAATGGTTATTAAAAATGCATGTAAAGTATGGGCTGTGAAAGTGCTTCTAAACTCTCAGTAATCCAATTATGTTCTGTTGTTCTTAAATATCAACATGGTTCTGTCTTTACTGTAAAGTAAAATCTTGTATGAGAAAATCAAAAATTTTATGTTCCACAGAAGTGAACAAATGGTTCTAAAACTATCTTAAAGAAGAGTGTCTGTTTCTCATAGAGAGCTGAGATGTGGAATTTTTTGCATTAATATTATTTGAAAATATAGAAAAAATAGAATATAGACAGTAATAGTAATGTTCAATAGTAAAGTTTTCATTTTAGTAGGATTCTCTTGTATATAGGACTGAGGTGCAAGGTTGAAGGAACTGTCTGGGATCCTTACTACTTTCACATTCTACATTTAGCATTGATATTTCAAAACTGAAGGAATCTTCCCTCCTTGTGTCTGGAATGATATGATAATGCTTCTGCATATAAGGCAATCATTGCCTGATATAAAGATATAGTACAGTAGAAATGCAGAAAGGAGGAATTTTAATTTTGTGACACTAATTCTCTTTTTATTTCTCAAAAGCTAGCTTTTTTGAAAATTTCTCAAATGGTGTAAAATAGAGCAGCTACTTTGATTTCAGATAGCTTACAGCAGTGGTACCTCTCTATGGCTCTGGGTTGTACACTCTCATGTGTTACTCTCCTTTTGCTTTGTGATCAGATATGATAGAAATTCCTGAAGCTGGCTTTGAGAGAGACAGAGAAAAAAACCAATGAGAGCTTCTTACATTCTTCTCATAGAATATATACTCCTTCCTCAAAAAGTTGGAAGGTTTTTTCTCAACTTATTCTCATAAGGTAACGATTCTGTTGAGTGAGTTTGTGTACCCTCCTTTCATCATCCCATATTGGGAAGGTGTCTTCTTTGAGCCCTCTTTCCTGAATCATAACTTTTTTACCTTTACTTTGTATCTATTTGTGAGAATACATGCCATGTAGACTTAAGATTCAGTCTTTGGTGATTTCCCAAGCTCTTACTAATATCACTGTTCTCACTTTTCATTCACCTAAGAAAATTTTAAGGTTCATTAATGCATTGCGTATTCTAAAACCTGACTGTAATGGAGGAATACAATTACTCATTCTTGTCTTCGTCTTCTATAAATGCTCCTTTTCCAAATACAATATTTTTTGGATCTATAGGCCCCAATTTCCTGAGAGTGTGTGCTCTTGACATGCACAGAGCAAAATAGGGGTTTATTTTTTGTTATGCATTTAAAAGGTATTCCTTAGACTTTCTTTGTTTTATTTTTTTGTTTGGGAATAAAATTTTTACATATTTCCAGTTTCTGCTCCAATATCCAAAAATCCTACCAAATAAACACTGTTAAGTGAGTTAGATGAAGGATTTCTAGCTATTTTATTTTTATATAAACTGTGGGGGAAAAGCTGCCTTCCTTATTCCTGCTCAAGGTAATATGCAATTTAAGTAGAGGGACTTTTGTCATGCATTTTACATGAAGATGATGAGCATTCCATTGTATTCAAATTCTTGTGGAATTGCTGTAAAATGACATACAGCAGGTGGGCCAGTGTCATTTCCAAAAGTCTCTCAGAGCTGCAACTCGAGCTGCTGATATTCTTCACTGGCATACTGTACTACTGCAAGGCAAATACTTTTATCTCGCTTAGCTATTGCATTTTATTTTGCTGCAAATCAATTCCTTATTTTTAGTTCATATTTCTTCTGTTTTTTGCTTCTGCTTACTACTTTGTGACTGCAAAAGGAAACAAGCAAAAAGTGACAATTAAAAGCACGGTTCTGTTCAGTGTAGTTTCAACAGCATGGGGGGATAGTCCAAGGCTTCTGTTAAAAGTGTCTTCTCTCATGTTTGGTTGAAGGATTTTCTTTTAACTTTGTGGTTACTCAACTAAACGTTTTCATATGTCATAGCTAAGGATTTTGTAGCTTAGCTGTAGCTGTTGCAAAGTCCCCTTCAATATTTTACAATGCTTCCTCATAATATTAATGGCAACCTTGGGAATATATGTAGGCAGGTACTTTATCAATATGGTTACTTACCTATCATTGTGAATTAAAAAGTAATTTTATAACAATCTAAACTCTATATGCATATTTATTAACAAATGTATTGCCAAAATGGATTAGGAATATTTCGAGCTGTTTACACAACTGATCTAATAACCCCAATCACTTTGTACAATGAAAATACACAACCTGCTTTCTTTGAAATTTTCATTGTCTGTTTAATTTAGATTTTCAGTTGCCTAGTATAGAGAATGCCATTTAGTAACTGTGAATGTAATCTTAAATGAAGTTAAGTAGGAGGTGAAAACTCCTCATGTTGGAACATTAATTACCTAGTTACATTTGTGACATGCTCTTCTCTTCAAATATAGAATTTTAAACTAAGGCATTCTTTGAAAAACTTTGTGAAACTTAATGTTTCCAGAAATTATAAAAGGATATTTTCAACTATCTATAGTACATTTATCTAATGAAAACTATTAGCTTGAATTCCCTTGCTTCCTATCTATAAATACTTGATAATCTTTATGAAATTATAAAACCAGACAAAATACGTCTGAAATTAAGCAGTTTTCTTATCTCTGGATCGGAACACACTGAATGGTTTGGATGCAGTGGAGGATGTATTTGGCTTAGATCTCTAGTGATACTTCACAGCTTCATATCTGCCCTTTTAGAGCAATTTTAGTTCACAGGAAAGGTCATGAATGGGTTTTTGTGGGGTTTGATTGGTCTTTGATTTTGAAGTTTATTATTCCTAACTTCTAGTATATTTAATAATCATTATGGCTTATAATTACAGTGTGGTTAGTAAGTCACAACTTTCTTTAACAGTAGTAATTTTTAAGGCAGAAGGGTGCACATTGGGGTACATACAAACTTTTGCTGATTATCTAACAGATAATTGAGCCATCCTTAAGGTTTCCCAAGCTGTGTTGCATACTGCTGCAGCCCCTCAGGAAATGTCAGTCCAGAACAGTGGGGCTTCATGTATCCGTAACTGTCATAGACCAGAAGGAAGCTTCAGCTACTTTTAGCTGGAGTCAGAGGTATCCCAGTTTCCTCTGATCTCAAAACAGTCCGATAGATCACACTTGGCAAACAGACCTCGTGTTCTAATGGTATTCACTATGTGTGAGGACTTACGCGTTGTATATGTACCCTTTGGGAGAGCAGAGCCATGTTCAATTACTACTAAAATTCACAGCAGTCACTGACTAATGCTTGTGGCACATAATTTAAAAATGATCACCTTTTAAGATGTGTGAACTTTCCTTGATGACAAAATTGCAGTTTCTCAGTGTTCTTAACAATACTGTGAATAAGCAGGTGATATTATCTAAAACATACATGGAAATTTCCTATAGATTATTCATATAGTAGTGTAATTTGAAAATATGACTTCTCTGTTTCGTAGAATAATGACCTTTTTAAAATTTTCAGAACTCACTACAGATGTTGAAGTGTCTGATTTGGTTCAAACTAGGTTAAAATTAAGCCATAAATAATGTTTATCTCTGACTTTCAGGTCTGCAGGTGTGACTGTATTCCGCAAATGAATCACGTGGCAACAGCTTTGCTACACAACTTGGGTCTGATACTTGTACAACTTAGATAAAGAGGAGACCAAAAAAAAAATCAAAATTCAAAGTATAAGGTGCATAAACATTTCCATTGAGCAAATCCAACGAGTTGTATTTTATTACTCAGAAGGCACCTTGTCATACTGTTTAGAAAAATAGTTCTTCTATAGTATTGGCTTCTTCTTTCTTCATTTCTCTTTTTCCTTTGTCTTTAACTGCTTTGCTTTGAAAACACTGACATTTGCTGGCCACTGCAGCAAGAGGAAGAAGTAAATTCTGGCTTCTGATGGATCAGATTTTTTGAAGCAGTGTTCTATTCCAGTTCACAATACAGATTTAGGAAATTACTTTTCAGGAGACTTATGCACTTTCAAAATAACAGTAAAATAATCAGTGAAAAGGTGCATTAATTTACTTTCAGCTGAAATAATGTGACTTCTCTATGAAGTCAGTTTTATAATGGCATTTTTTTATATTTTTCTGTGTATGTTTGGTCATGTGTCTTGCTTTTACCTAGTTACTTGCCATTAAAATAGCTTACTTCTTGACTGAATAGTAACTGATAGATCTTTCCATATTTACATCTATAAATTACTTCTTCGGCAATAGGAGTGTAAGCAGAGATACATTTAACTTTGTAAGTTATTTTCAAAATTTTTCAAACACTGTAATTTATTCTTTTTCTTCTAGCCTCTTGTGGTCTTTTAGCCTAATTTAATTTTTTTAAAGCATTTACATTATTTATAGCAAAGAACACAGTATAATGTATTTAGAAGAGAACTGTAGGCTCTCAGGGTGAACAAAAGAAAGATAAAATGTCTCTGGGTTTTTCAACTCTTTTCTATTGGAATAAAATTTGACTCAGTGTGGAGACAACTTACACGCAGCCTTTCTCCACCTGCCAACCAGCGCAATGGAGTTTTCTTTTGACTCAGCTGGATATTGTTGTTGCTTTCAGATACAGAATGATTTTCTTTGATTTTGTACTGTATTACCCGACAAAGAGCAGGGAGGGAGAGAAGAACCATGCAGTAACTGCATTGTTGTCACGTTTATAGTTTGACCATAATCTTGTGGAGACAATTACCATTTCTGTTTATAATTAAGAAAAAAAGCCATAAACTTTGAGTACATCTAAATAATTTTGAGTGTTGTTAGGAGTTCTAGAGTATGAAATCTGAAGAATCTATATATAAAGTATGATTTCAAACTGAATTGACCTTCAATTTAGAAAAGAAAGAATATATTGTGCTCTGCCCTTATGAATGAAGTAGTTCAGACTTTCTCTGTTACTGATTTCCTTTGTAAATTATGTAGCCTTTGCAAGACTGTTTCCTTTAAGCTATATGTGTTTAAGATTCCTTGAGCGCTTTTAAGAACATTGTACTGCATGAGTCTCTCCAAATTTTGAGCATCAGAATATCCATCAACAAATACAGTTTCTTCATATAATGAAATGAAGATAATTCTTTTGTTCAGTTTCTCTAGGGACACATCAACTCTTTCAAACAGTACATCCCAAAAAGGGGGGGCCTAGAATATTGCAAGAAGGCGCTGTCATTTTCTTATGTCAGCAGTGGACTCTTCTTGATTTACCAGAGACACTGAAGACAGACTTTGTCAAATGAGGCTGTTCTCACATGTTACTACTGAGTATCTAATTTGTGACCCTTTCCAGCAGAGAATTTTAAGCATGGGCATGCAATACCTTCAAATACCAACAGAATTACTGATAATATGTATGTTATGGACAGGATTTCCTTTTAGCCTTTAAAAAGTTTCAGTGAAAATGAAATTCACTCATTGTGCCTTGTGCCAAAAAAAAAAAAAANAGAAATACAACCATCTAATTAGAAATAAAAGGTTTGCTGTTTTAGTAATGTGATCCTAATGAATATTTGAGTTTTAAAGGAGCTAACAAAATAAAAATATACCAGAGAAGAAAGCAGACATTCTGATTATTGTTCACAGTTGCATGTTTTGGAATTATTTAATTTCTTTCGTTTAGCCAATCCACCTGCAAAAGTGAGCAGAAAAGAGAAATATTTATGGTTTTTTTCTGATCTCTATGCAGAAGGACCAAGCTTCATGTAATTTCAGTGATTGAAAGGAGTGGAAAAGAAAGTAATTTTTCACCTAAATATTTCTGTAATTTTATAAAGAATAAATAATCCTTCTGATATGTCTTTGCTGCAAGGAAATTAAGGAAAAATTACAATTGAGAATTTAATTTAAAACTGATTCTGAAGTTTCTGCTTAGTCTTTTAGCAATGGCTGTAAGTCTCAGTTCAGTCTGGCTTTCCTTGGAAACTCTGTAAGTGGAAACAACAAAAACTATTAACCACATAAAACTTGCCTAGAGAGGTGCAATTTATTTAGCCATTTCCAAGGGAAAAACCATTCTTCCTCAAAACAAGCACTTCTCTGAATTTTCAATCTGATTATCTTGATGGACCTACACAGAATTTTCATATCACAACAATGGGAACAGTAATCCATTATGTTACCATACATTAAAAATCATAGATGTAGTTATTTGGTTGATGCTAAGATACAGTAAGTATTTCTACTTCTTGCTATCTTCCTCAAGCCAAGATTGTGTATTTTTGCTCTCATAGAGGAACTGCATTTATTCCTTGACAATGTTTCTCTCTGTATTACAACTACCAACTTCTCTCAAATCTTCTGATTAATTATGATATATAATTTCAACTTATCTATTTAGGTCCGTATCTACTTAAAGTTTTCTTTCATGTCTCAGGTCTGACAAGTGTCATGTGCCCAAAAGCCTGTAGTTAGTTACATGAGATAGAAATGGGCTGATCGCTAAGAGATTCCTTTGTCGCTTGACTTCAGGGAACTGAGTTTCCTTCACAGTAAGACCATTAAGCATAGAAAGTTTATGTCAATGAGGAGGAGTATTTGCAGTTATTACTGTTAGGATTTTAGATTCATACACTGGCTGACTTAGTAGAAGCCTGAAACTATGCTTTTAATGAAGCTGCTGCAGAATTAGAACAAATATTGTTTGAAAAAATGGAAAGCCAGGGTTTGGTAATTTCAAGTGCTGTAAAATTTGTATATATGCACTGAAGTGAACTCTGTTAAATAAAGGTCAGCAAGTTTGCATACTTTATTGCTGCACTTCCACCCTCCTGTATGAGAGGTCTTAACTACCATGAGCATCAGAAATTGAGTGATTTTCCCATTCCTGCAATTCAGATAGTTAATAAAAAATAGAACCTAAAATATTTAAGGGTGAATAAAATTGCGCCACCCTGCTAAAAACTTTGTAACTCCTAATAATAATGTCTGAACAAGTATTACTTCCAAATATAATAGGAAAATTACCTTCATGAGGTATTACCATTCACCAGACCAAAAATACTTGTTTGTCAGGCAGCTGTAGGCAAAATTTGTGTATAACACATGCTTTTTCACAGGCATTACATACCTTATTGCACC
The DNA here is from genome assembly GCA_013399895.1 of Serilophus lunatus. Classification (NCBI taxonomy): domain Eukaryota; kingdom Metazoa; phylum Chordata; class Aves; order Passeriformes; family Eurylaimidae; genus Serilophus; species Serilophus lunatus. Next base: position 84,235 of record VXBA01002732.1, read on the forward strand.
AGTTGCAATGTAACTGCATTTCATTTTCTGATTTTCCCTAACACAATCTGCATAACTCTTCTCTATTTAAACTGTAGATCTGAACCAATACTTTTTAAATTACTTAAATTTCTTTAAACATGTGACTTTGTTACAGTTTCAAATAAAAGCCACCTGACTGTATCACTCCCTTTTTATGTGAATTCATATTTTAGTGGTAATAAGTTAAAATTCCTTGACACTAGAAATGGGCTTTGTAGTGTTCTGTATCATGTTGTTTACAACTTTCCCTAGAAATAGTTCTGTCTTAGTTGTATTTTTCCTGCTAAGAAGTTGCTTGCAACTTTGAGGAAATCCCTTATTTTCATTGTGCTTTCACTATGTATTAACAAGGATAATTTTTATTAGAACAACCCATATTATTAATGAGAAAAAACTAAGAAAAATTACGTTTATTTCCTTTTATTGCTATCATATGTATTGGTTGATGTTCCACGTTGTAATCAGTGCTTTCAGAACTCAACATGAGGCAAGAGAAAGGACGCAATGACTTCCTTGTCACACCATTGTCATCGGTCTTGGATTTTGTGTTAGCTCCAGCATGCTTTTTTACAACTCAAGCCCATCAACTTGCTTTCCAAAATGCACATTATCACACAGATCTGGTTCAGCCCAGTCCTCTGTGTGCGTTCCAGGTTAGAGTTTTGATTTCTCTAAATAAGCTGTATTAGTACTTCTGAATGTAGTATAGACATTATTTTTATAAAACTTTTATAACTTATTTTTGAAAAGCTTAATTAAGAAAGTACAAGCCATTGTAAACACTTGCCTTCCTAGAATCTGTACACATGCCATAAACTAGTGATGTCATTTTGATATCTGAAGTTTAAATTCTTACAGTACATATCTTTGCTGGTACTGGACTGTGGGTAGCACTAGCCTAGTCATGTTGTGGAGTTCTTATGTAAGATATATACATGAGGGAACATTTCAAAGCTGTGTGCCTTTGCATACTGTCCACATAATGAACAGAACTTCATTGCCAGCTTAATTCCTCTCAGTAATTGGCCAGATCAGACCTTTTCTTGTCATTCTTGAAGTCTGCTCTAGTACACTGCTTTTTTGTGGCACATTGGTGATTCTGCATCAGCTAGGTGCTTTTCCATCAGCCTTGGACATTTCTTTCCCTATCTTGGCTTTTAAACCAAACTGAATTCCTAGTTTCATGCATGTGTCTTTGATGCTCCTTGACTCTTTGAAGCCCACCTCCCCAGAAACGTGCTCCAGTTCCTTGAAGAAAGCAGGAAAACTAATGGTGTCTCTTGACTCATTCTCTTGACTTGTCATGTCATCTTTAGAAATGGACATGATGAGATTTTGGCATCTGAGTCACTTCAAAAGCCACTAAAACCTCAGTTGAGTTATAGGCATGTGGAAAGAAGAAACTTACCACCGGGATTAAACTCAGCTTCCTTAAGTAGCAGTACACCCTTACAGATCTATGAGACCACAAAATTTCTCCAAAATCTCATCAGAATACCATAAATGGGTACAAATTATGTTTCCCTGCATGCATGCACACACATTTGTTATTTTTGTGCCAGTATGCATGGTCTAAAAATTTAGTAGTGGTGATGAGGATGCTGCTTTTCATCAGAATCTAAATCATCTGACCATACCTGATGTAGAAACTAAGTTGAGGGACTCATTCTGCGTGTATTTCACCTCCTCTATTTGTGTGCAAATAGAGAAGAGCAGATCGTCAGTGCTGGGAACCTAGTGGAACTCATGTCTCAAATACAGGAAAAGTACAAGCTTTTACAGGAACAGAAGAGTTGATTTCTTTCTTTGCTGTCTACAGTAAGCTTCTGCTACAGTATGTCTGTCAAATTAGCCTTGTTTAGTGTACCCCACAGCTATACAATCCAATTTCTGAACATGCCATCTTCTCAGAGACTATTTTCACAATATGTGTTTCAGTCCATATACAATCTTAACTGTATTTAGAGACTATTGAACTAAGTTCTTAATGAGATAAGAGGAGTTTTATGACAACAACCTTATGTATATTTGCAAAAAAAAGTGATTCATGATGAATCCTTATTTACTATGTAGGAATCTAAATGCTTACACTGAAATTCAGTAAGCCCCTTGCTTCCTGAGATTGCTGTGCAACTTTAATTCTGCAGGATGTTCCATCACTAAGTTTTCACATCAAAAATCCCCGCAAATCATGCTAGGCAACTAATGGTTGGCCTATTGTCAGGAACAAACAATTCATGTCCTTTATCTTCTGATGTGACAGCCTTTTGAATCTTTCAGATGCTGCCTTCTGTATTTATCTCTGAAAATTTTTTTATGATCCCTTCTTTGCAACAAGGACAGCTGAGATTCAAACTTTCATGGTTAATTCCTTTGCACTGTCTTCCATAAGGACAAGTGGTAGGGTCCATCTAAAGCTTTTACCTAAAGAGAATTTTGACTTTCATGTACTGAAGGAAGTTAACTTGCCTCTATTCTTTCTTAAACTTCACACTTTGTCTCTGAAAACAAATCTCTAAAAGTTAGATGCTGTAGTGAGAACACGACCTTACAAGAACAGCCTTTTTTCAGCAGAAGCTGAAAGACTCAAGGAACAGCCAGTCCCATCTCAAAGACATCTGGTGTGTAAAAGAACACCACTGAAATCACTAACTCCCTTTTTCTTATGAAGGGTCCACTTGGCTGCAATTCAAACAGAAACAGAGGCTTTCTCATGAATTTTCTTGTATTTGACATTTGCCATACAGCCACCTGGAGCTCCTTTCACACTTTTGCTAAATATTATGCACTTCCTCAAGTGTCTAGAAAAATTACAGTCTCTGTGAAGTCCAGCTCTGAGTTTTTACTTTACTAGAGTCTGTGAAGAACTCTTCCAATTCATTGAAAGGGATCCTTCTTGAAATTTTTACTGTGTAGTTTTACAAAGGGACAGTCATACCACAGAAAAACTAATTTCTCAACTGAAACTGTTATTTTTCAAGATGTTTGTATGTGTATTCAAAGCTCTCTCACATCACTGTCCATCTCAAAATCCTATATAACTTTTTGGCTACATCCTGTTAGAGAAAGTGAGCATTAGGACTATGATCTGCCTCTTTTAGGACTCTGTAGATAGCAAACAGAATAGGGCATGAAGGAGTGTCTTAATGGAAATTGCTAAATTTCAAAGATTTGGAGTACCAATGCTATTGTATTGGTAACTGCAGTGTGAACTAATGTATCTGTATACCTATTCAGTAAAGATTGCAGCATGATCTGTCTTCATATCCTATTGATTATTCCTTTGTGCCAGTGCTATACAGTTTTGGTAAGACTTTGTGCCTTCTTTAACAAAAGAAGATAATGTAATCCACTTCTAATACAGGTATTGAGAAAGTCATTGCATCTTTTTTGTACCCAGATATACAATATAGGTATAGGACGGATATAGGTACTTCCCTCACATTAGTAGAATTTTCTTAGACTTGCATCTTTCCATGGCATAGTTCAGTTTCCAGTCCCAAAGTATTTAATTTTTTATTTTTTTTCAAAGATCTGTTGTTTTCTCCAATTAGGTAGTTGTTAAAGGTGAGCTGTCATTTTAATGAGTCTTTCTATTTCATTACAAGAAATCATCCCAGACCAAAGTTCTTTCCCTATCAATAATTCTCAAAGCAGTGAATATATTTAATCTATTGTGTTCTAATGGTTGTACTGTCATATAGATCAGATTTAAACATCAAGTAAAGTACTGAATTAGCTCCATGGCTCATAATTTAAGAGTGTACTTTTGACATCTATTTCCAGTATCAGATACTTGAAGTATTGTGTAATACACATTCAAAGTAATGTGTAAGACTGCCAAATTTGCCAAGAATCAGTTAAACTCAGATATAAATTTCTGTCAAATTCTAATTTTTAGTGCTTGGTAATAGTTGTTGGTTTGTGAGGTTTTTCTTGTTTTTATATTTTCTTTCTAAAGCAACACAGAACAGGGTTGTTTTGCTTTTCCAAAGAAACACATACATGAATTTAAAGTGAGTGAACAGAGGGACCAGTCCCAGTTGGAGAGCATTATCACTGCCTCATCCACTGGAGACTCCACTGCACTTCATTCATCAGTGTATGTGATGGTTTCAGCTGGGGTAGAATTGTCTTCACAGTGACTCGTAAGGGCCTATGGGTTTTTTTCTGCTTTTCATACTGCCATGCTAGCAAGGAAGTTGGGGGTGCATGGGAGATTGGGAGGAGACATTGCCAGGACAGGTGGCCCAAACTGGCCAAAGGGATATTCCATACCGTATACACACAAAATTACACACAGGATTAACAAGGTTAGAAAAGACTGTAGAGATCATCAAGTCCAACCTTTTACCTAACTTAACAACCTAATCAACACCAATCCATCATCTAAACTGTGGCACCAAGTGCCTCATCCAGCCTACTCTTGAACACCTCCAGGGTCAATGACTCCACCACCTCCCTGGGCAGCCCATTCCAATGGGAAATCACTCTCTCTGTGAAAAAGTTTTTCCTAATATTCAGCCTAAACCTCCGCTGTCACAGCTTAAGACTGTGTTCTCTCGTTCTGTCACTGGGGCCTGGGAGAAGAGACCAACGCCCACCTGGCTACAACCCCCCTTAAGNCAGCACTCTCAAGTCCCTCTCTGCCTGGCCTCTCTCCAGACACTCTTTCCCCAGCCTATACGTCTGCATGGGGTTATTGTGACAAAAGTGTAAGACCCGGAACCGCATACTATCGGATTCAGCCCATCCATCCATCCTGACAAGGTCTCTCTACAGTGCCCTTCTGCCCTCTAACAAATCGACACTTATTCCAATGTTGGTGTCATCAGCAAACTTACTAATGATGCACTCCATCCCCACATCCAGATCATCAATAAAGATGTTGAAAAAACCTGTCCCCAACACTGAACCCTGGCTTTTGCTTTTCCTATTAAATTGTGTTTATCTCAGGCCACGAGTTTTCCAGCTTTTACCCTTCCAGTTTTCTCCCCAATCTCACTGACAGGAGAGTGAGTAAGCACCTGTGTGGGCCTTGGTTGCTGATTGGGGTTAAACCATGACAGTCTTTTTAAGTGCCCAAACAGGAACTTGAAGGGTTTGAGATACTGACAGACTTGATTGGTATGTAGCATATTGAACGCTCTGTCTCATAGTGCGTTTTAGCTACTGATGAGCAGGCTCCTATGCTTGCCATAAGGGTCACTTTTATGACTGCATATTAGAGTCTTGTGTTTGTAAGTAGCTGCATTTTGCGTTTTGCTTTTGCTTTTTTGCTGTAGTGCTTATCACCTCATTGTATCATGTCTGGGAGTGTTTTGATAACAGCAATGGCGATGTGCATGGGCTGGCAGGTGGCCAAGGCATTGCTACTGTTTTCTATGCTGTTGTACTGGACAGGCTGGAACTCTAGTGTGAACTTGAGTTGAAGGGACTGTGGCATATGAATGAGTCCATGATGGAGCAGGGATACACTGCAGCCTATGGAGGAGCCCATGCTGGAGCAGGTGGATGCTGGAAAGAGGATGAGACTCCATGAGATGCCTGTGCGGGAGCAACTTTGCTGGTGGGACTTGTGACCCCACAGGGAACACACACTGGAGCAGATTTTGAAGAACTGTAGCCCATGGGAAAGGCTCTTGCAGGAGAAGTTCAGGGAGGACTGTCTCCTGTGGATGGGACCCCACACTGGAGCAGGAAAAGATTTCCTTGCAGCCTGTGGTGAAGATCATGATGGTGTGGGCTGTTCTCCTGCAACCCATGAAGGACAGTGATGTGGACTATACTGATGGTGGACTCTAGAAGGATTCCCTTGTTAGTCAGGCTGGGGACAAAGGAAGGAGTTCATTATATTATTATTCATTATTTATATTATTATTCATTATATTATTAAATCAGACTGCCCAGCCCAAAAGGACCAGGGGTGGAGATTGTAGTGTATGTGCCTTTAAATTGTTGTAAGCCATCATTTGAGTTGTTTTAGGAATTACTATGACAGGAACCATCTGAACTAATAGAAGAGGAGCCTTACAAGAAGCAGTTGAGTGCAGCAGTTACCCAACCTGAGCTGGCTTTGATGCCCAGTAACTCTCTATACAAACCACCTCACTTGTCTCAAGTGACAACCAGAAAAAATGGAGCCCAAAGTCATGGACTAAATTAATTCAACAGACAGTTTGTGGATAATTTATGGGCAATTTTCAAGGGTGATCCATAGACTAAGGGAATGATATCTGTGTCAAACAATGGGAAGGGGGACTGTGGTTAATGTAGTTGTATTGAATAATGTGAGACCTGAGCATTGTAAATGGTATGCAATAAGAGGTGGAATGTGCTGGGATTGAATTAATTCTCTTCATAGTGGCTAGTATAGGGCCATGTTTTGGATTTGTGCTGGACACAGCTGATGATACGGAGATGTTTTTGTTATCACTGAGCAGTGACTACAGAGACAAGGCTTTTTCTGCTTTTCATACTGCCACACTGGCAAGGAAGTTGGGGGGTTTTGAGGAGACATAACTAGGACAGGTGACCCAAAAGAAAATGATATTCTATACCATATGACATCATACTCAGTATATGAAGCGGAGGGAAGAAGGAAGGGGAAGACATTTGGAGTGATGGCATGTGTCCTCCCAAATAACAGTTACATATGATGGGGCCCTGCTCTCCTGGGCATGGCTGAAAATCTGCCTGTCTACAGAAAGCAGTGAATTAATTCCTTGTTTTATTTTGCTTTGTGTATGTGGCTTTTGCTTTTCCTATTAAACCATCTTTATCTCAGGCCACGAGTTTTCCAGCTTTTACCCTTCTGATCCTCTCCCCAGTTTTGCTGGTGAGGGAGTGAGCAAGCATGAGGCTTGGTCAATGGCTGGGATTAACACAACAGTGTTAGAACATACAACATACAAGAGTGGTTAGTTGTTTAGCAGTGTAGAAGTCAAGTCTAATTCCTCTATTAACATCAAGTCAGTGAGAATTCCCCTAAAGGATTTAAATTCTCCATTTTTTCTTCCAGGACCCCTCTATTTTGTGTTGCCTAGGTAGGATAGAATGATTAGACTGTTACAATCTACTTCTGTAGAAGTTATGCTTAGCTCTCATCTTCTTTTATAGCTCATTTTCAAATGATCCATGGTCATGAGTACCAGAGGTTAATAATAATACATGTGAGAAAGGTTCATGGTTGTAAACATTACAATTAAAGTGTTAGTACAACATGCACAGTCAAGGTGTCTCTGTGTTCTTGCACTGAAGGAATAAATAAATTTGTTAGATTTTTGTTTTATATTTTGTGTCCTCTGAAGACATTCTGTCATATCTCTCTGTGCTAGAGCTTTTATTTCAGTAGATTTGGTCTCTCCAGGTTTGTCACCTGTGTCCAGAGATTTTTTTTTTCTGAGCTCAGATATTCGGTATAGAACACAATTACAAATGGCAATGCACAATTTTTTTCTAAGTGTTCCTTTTTATTTTCTTGTTTTATGTATCGGTTTGATATCTCCAAGTCTAACAATCTATAAAGAGCTGAGAAACATATCCTAAGGAAGCAGATTTACCATACTACTTCAAAGCGTTGGTCTGTCTTAACCAGTGTTATGCTTCTAGTTGTAAATGCCAATGTATCAGTATTGTTTGTCCATTTCTGACAAAGATTGCTTTTTTCTCTGCTTATTTCCATCTTTGGAATTAGGATTTGTGCTATACTCGAGAAGATGCCCTTTACCTTGGTCTTTAGTGTTTTCCTCTCATATTGCTGATCAGTATTTTGAAGCCTAGAGAAACAGTGGTTTTCAGTTCCTAGGATTTTATACTTTAAAATACAAACTCATTGTATTTCAATTGGATTGCATCTCTTATGAATATGTAGTATTACTTGGTGCCATGTTTTCTTTCCACAAAGGGTATGAAAATATGACATTGAAACCTATAAAACTGCTGATTTTTAAGTTAGTGGTTACTACTTCATCACGAAAGTGAGGTAAATGATGAATTCATTGATATTGGAGGAGAAAATATTAATAATAGAAATTGCTATTCATTATTTGCAAGAAATGCAAAGGTACTTAAAGCATTACTTAAAAATAGTTTTCACAGACATCAACCAAACCTTAAATAGCCCATGATTACATATTAGAGACACAGAACAGTTTTGTTTTAGAGGTGATCATTAGTATTGAGTCAAATTTTAGTTTATAACTGTAAGCTTTAAACAAGTTCCTATGCTTGTTTGTGGAGGCTTCATAGATTTGGATTCCCAACCTTGTATTTAATTGTAATGATTGTTTCCTTATTGTTTGTTTGGGGTTTTTCTGCTGTGGGTTGTTGTTTGTTTGTTGTGTTATGTTGTTTGTTTATTTAAAGGCATACATGTCTCTGTGTAATTCCTCCATACTATACGTGTTAAAACCTACATGATGAATCTGGAAATTAGTATTATTATTTTTCTGCTATTTTTCCCACACATACTAAAACTGAATTAAATCTTGCTTCTGAATTGCCAAAAGTCATGACCTTTCTTTAATATGTTCATTGCTAAACATCCCTTTTGACTCAAATCTGGTCAAGAATAACACCTTTGTTAGTGTCACAAATCATCCATGGATTATCCAAAATGTGAGGAAGTGCTAATTTTTTTTTTTTCCTCACCATGTTACTGTTTCCATTCAAAGATTGTAAAACATTCTTATGGTTTACATGCAAAGAGCAAAAATTCCTTTAATATTTAAACTTTTGACATTACTGTGCTTTCACTGGGAAAATATGTAAAGCCTTCTGCATATATCTGTTCATTTTCTTGGTGATCATAAATAGCTTCTGTGTGAGTTGACAGCTTGGTTGTTCCCTCCTGAATTAAGTTCAGGCCATTTGTTGGGTAGCAAGGGGAAACTCATATGACAGATGCCTACACTGGCAAGCCTTGAAAAGTTCTAACAGCACAGTAGTACTCTTTGGGAATTATTCCTCTGTTAACAAAATCCACTTTCAACCAGATAATTTAGAGTGTTTATTAATCTAGTTCTAAAATTACTTTTAGATAAGATGTAATACAAAAGCTGTCCAAACAGACTTGCATTTTAAAGTATTTCTGTGTAAATATTTCAAATTTTGTATGGATTTATATGTTTTAAAAAAGTAATACTTTACTTTTATGACATCCATTCAAAAACGCAATTTGAAAAAGCATAAGCTTGAACAACATGACTACTTAACAATACAAAATTGTGCACACTTCTGTTGTTGCCCATAGCTTCAGGAATTTATTTTCTCACAAAATGTCAAGCCCACATCTGAAATAAGCTATAAGAAAATTTTCTTATGAACTGTCTCCAAAAATGATTATGTATGCTAGGCAACAGCAAGAGCTTTTCAATAGAAAGTATTGGCTATAAGTGGCCTTTAAGAGTTTGTCAGTATTGTCCATATCAGATATTGTTTCCCAATTAAGATGAAAATGTAAACATAAAAAAAATGTGTAGGAAAAGTGCACAAACTCCTTACATTCTTATTTTCACAGGAATAGAAAGTAATTTGCATAATGTTTTCCATTCCTACTCTCACACAACTGAATAGCAAAGCTAATAAATGCCCTTTACCTGTGTGGACGCGTAATTACCTCTGCATCAGCTGAAACTGCATTCTTGTATATAAAGCTGCAGTATTACCTGACTCTGTTATTGGAATGCTGGAGGCTAAATTGTACTTTTGTGCTAGAAGCTGTCTGTTAAATGAACAGGATGTGAAAATGGCTCCACCACTAAGGAAACTAAAACTTTAAAATGAGAGAAGGGTGGCCTATGCCAGATAGGTACTTTTGTGAAATGCCAGGCTGCCTGTGAGACCCAGAGAGCAAAAAGGTTCAGCAAGGGAAAAAAACAAAGCCATAAGTTGGGGTTTTTTTATATGAGGGTTGCTCATATAACTGCACAACACCTAGCTCTAAGTAAAACTTCGAATCCAGAAAGTCAATATGTGTTTTAAACTGTCTTATGTGTTTTAAACTGTCTGACTGTATTTTTATTTCATATATATGTGTGTGTGTGTGGTGTGTGTGTGTAAAAAATATACTTTGAGCTAGGGAGCCAGGAACCACTACTGATACATTTTATATAGTAGCATGCTCGCTTCACTGGTACCTAGAAGCTCATCTGTTCTGTGTTCAGTTTCTGACAGTGATCATCTAGCGCAAATGAACAAGCTGCTGTATAATTTTTTTCCCTTGTGAATTGATGACATCTTCCTCAGCAGCAGGAAATCTCTATCTTAAGTTTTCGGTGAATAGACAGATTGCATGTGCATTTTTCCTCTTCGTAGGACTGCCTGTCTCCCATCTCCTGAATCTTTTTGAGGGACACAAAGAAAACAGAAAAAAAGAAGGAGAGTTCATCTTTTCATGCCACATATCCACTGCTCAGGAAAATATAAATAAATAACTCTTTAATCTTAAATTTCCCTTCTTCTAAAATGATCTATTCATTTATTACAAATATTCTGTTTGGTTCTATCATTGCTTAGTTAGTCTTTTCTTCAATAGCTTCTGATAACTTGTTAAGCTCCAGCATGTTATCCTCTTTCCTGTCTCATTCATTATCCCTCTTCTATGGTACCTCTTTTTTTCGTTCTGTTTACCTTAAGTTCTTTGTCTGAGAACAGTCATAGAAGGAGAAATAGGTGATACTTTTTATCAGTATGCTTGAAGAACTATTTTGTCAAACTTCAGAAGAACTGATGTGGTTTAAGTTTGCTGTCCTGAAATACAGGGCATTGACAGGAATAAAGTAGAAACCAATTCCAAAAAATGAGCTGTGTGGAAAGTGTCTAAATAAAATAAAGAACTAAAATGTAGTCATGTGTGTTCTTCTCTTGCTATTTTGTGTAAGGATATTTCCTTCAAAAATATAGTAAAATTTCTGCTGCTGATACTTTCAGACACAAACATTCAGATAAAAGGCAACATGGGACCATTTTGAGTCAGTCAAATTGAAATCAGAGAGAATTTTCAAAAAAGTTGGCAATCTTTATGTTTGAGAGAAGCCTAAAGCCCTGGTAGGAAACATTTTCACTAAAGAAGTGTTTTAGATTTTCTTGACAAGACTGTGAGATTAAAGGTTTCTTGTTGTTTGAATGAGAAGGTTTCTGTAGCTCAGCAAATCATTTGGTAATACTTCTTCCCTCTCACCATCCCCCCTTCCTCCCCAAATTACATTGGTTGAAATTAAGAATTTTGTGATCTTGCAGGTGGTATGATACACAGGACATAAAAAGAGAGCAGAGCAGTGATTTTACTGCATGCATTTCTACCTTAATAGCCAAATAGTCACATTTCATTCAACACAGTTTGGCACAACTGTCCTTCCCTACTGTGGGGAGACCTAGATCTGAGATGGTGGAAGGTCTGAACTGGCTCTCCAAATTACAGAGAAGCTTTGCCTTCAAGTATTAGTAACATAATTTGCAGTCCGTTATGGGAAAGTTCCTTTGTAGCTTTTTATACAAGACAAGATTTGTGAGTTGTGAATTAATGCAGTGTTACTTTTCTAGCCTTTACATAGTTTAGGTCATTTAAAAAATATGGCAATTGTTAAATATCGAACTTCAGCTTTTAATAGCAGAAATTTTGTGTATGTGGGCCGGGGTTTGGGTTTTTTTGTTTGTTTGGTTTTGGTTTTGGTTTTTTGGGGGGGTTTTTTGTTTGGTTTTTTTTTTGCTTGCTAGATGTGATCTAAGCATTCCCATAAATTTTCTGCAATGTCTTCATGTGGAAACAAATCCAAGTCTGCAATATTTAGCTATGGGTGTATTTTTTCCAGTATAGACTTGTATTAAAATCTACTAAACATTCCTTCGTACTTATAAAGGCATTTTCTTTTTGGCTGTGGTAATTCAGTGTCAAGTATTTAAAGACAAGATTGAGTCACATTTGTACGTAGGGATTTTTTCCTCCAAATTTCAGTCCTTGTTTTAAATGAGTATATGACTACATATAATTATATTATTTAATAGCTGAATAGCGATGAGCCAGGTATCTAGTAAAGAAACACATTTGGTTTTATTTATCACACCTAAAAGAGACATAAAAAGAGTAGTTGAACACTGTTGTAGCAGTGCTTTTCTTTCCCAATGTGGTATTTTGTCTGTGAACTAACACTTCAAGTAATCAACATCCATAATTAGTTCAGCAGAAGCAATGTTTTACATTTATGATAATTTTTGAAATATTAAATGGAATTTTCCTGTTTATTGATTCAAAAAAGAAGGCAATATGTTCAAAATATTTTTTTTCACTATTTCTCACATTTTCAGTCTTCTGAACTATCTTGGGAGGAAACACTCCAGAGAAGCAGATCAGCTGCAATTCAGTTTTTTGTGGAAGCACATGAAAATCATCACTGTTTTTCAGATGATTGCTTACACTAGAGCTGAAACTTTTTCTTTTTTATGGGCTGTGAATTGTGTCACTGTCAGTGGCAGTAATAAAAATGGTAGCCAATGGCCATAGATTTACATCATCTATTTTAAGAGAAATTTTTTGTGATTTTTAAACAGGCGTGGTTCATGCATACTGTTTTTTAAAAATCAAAATAGAGTTTGTTCTATATACAGCTTGAGAAATGGAAAAACTCACTAAAAACTAAAAGAAAATCCAGGCTAGATCAAATAGAGTGAAGTGTCTACTGGACTTGACTTTTATTTCAGTATTTTTTCCAAAGGAAAGATTAAATACCACAGCTCCTAGACTTTTCAGGTGCTAAGAGTTCAGATAATTAAACTGTCAAATCTCTGAATTTCAACGTGAAAGCTGAAGAACATATTTCTTCAGTTTAGTATTCTTTCTAGTATTCTACTAGTCTAGCTAGGTGACCAGCTTTGCTTTAGCATTTACAGGTTTCAGCTTCAGTCTTACATGGTGTAGGAACTTCATACAGGAGCATACACCTTCATGCTGTTGTGTGTACATTTTCATACACTGTTATACATGGATCTGCACAGTAAGGAAAATACACCCCATGTAGGCAAATTCTGTTACCTCTGTGAAACCACCTTTTCTGTCTTCTGACTAAGAAAATGGGTTTTCTTGGCATTTGCACAGGGCAGCAATTGTGATATGGAGGTTCTTTAGAAAGGGTAATTTTCTCAAGCAGTACAATTGCCCTTCAAATTGTTTAACCATTACAATGAAACCAGTAATATGTCAAATGCAATGGAAGTCTTAAGGGAAAGAAGACGACCTCACATGGAGCTCAGAGGTAATGGCCTTTAACAAAATAACATAACCATGAGCCCTCTGTATCTCAGAGACCTCAGAGAAAAAAATTAACCAAGCTCTCATGCGGTATTTTGAACCACCAACAATTAAACAGGAGAAATATTCCTTTCACTGTTTCCAGAAGTCATTCACTCGTTCTGACCTGGTTTAGTTTTGATGCTTAGCTTCTCATGGGCAGCCATGCATCTTCCCTTGAGTTTAATTTTACTTGACAAGATGGGATCTTAATATTTGTTAATTAACAATCCACTCTTTCATCAAAACTGCTGAGTGGCTAGTATGTCCCTCAGGTTGTGCCATACATAATTGTTGCACCTGTTACAGCGTCTTGGGGCCCTGCAAGTCCATGGGATTTAGGTCACTCCAAGACTTGATGTATTAGTGCTTTGTTTTTCTCTGTGCTTAATAAATTCTTAGCCTTGGTGTTCTGTAAGTCACTGCTCTGCATCTCAGTTGTCATAGGCCAGTATGAATTTTCTGATAGAGCTGAATTTCTATGAGTGTGAAGGAGTCTACTGTCAATTAATTAATTACTTAGAGTTGCATCGTAATGTTGTTGTCCAACTATTTGATGATTTTGAAGCTGCCCTTCATTTATTAATGCCATTTTCCTCAAATTGTTCTCTTTCACAGATATTGAAAAAATATATATTCTTTTTATATGATTATGTGGGCAAGATTGCTGTCTATTTTCAGTTGCAAAATTGTAGTTACAGGAATGCAATTACATCATCTCAAAGTATGCAATAACATTTTTTTTCTGACCATCTAAAAATAAACATTATAAATGAATGAAGACCTTAGGTGAATTTGAAAAAGAGACATTAGTTAGGATATGCAGAAGGAATAACTGAAGTCTCTCAAGTCAATTTTAACTGGCAGCTTATAATGTAGTTAATCATCAATGAGGACAGTATAAAATCCCCCTATGTTAGCTGCCCTGCTTTTAATTAACTCCATTTAGAAGGACCTAGAAATAGAGGGGGGGGNGTAAATTCTTTGGAGAAAGGAATTAAAGTTGTTTGATTCATGCTGATTTATGGCACAGATACGGGGGTTGGTTATGTTCAGGGGTTTTTTTACTTGCAGAATGATGCCTCCATCTTTGATCTGACACATACTTTGTGGATGGGTATACCTATAATAGCTCCCCTCGCTCATTTTTATGGAAGATACACATTCTACAGTTCAGAGTTGCCTGACACACCTAAGAAAAGGGTGAGAACAAATTTGTAGCCATTAGCAGAAAGACCAAATAGTCCTAAAAAATGAAGCATAAACCTATTTATAATGTTAGAAGTTACTCTAAGTGCTTATGAATGCAATCCCTATTCACTGCTATCACTGCAATCACTGTTATCAGACAGTGAGATCCACATAATTAAATTTGAGAAGTGTGTGATTCAGAATTTGTGACTTTCAAAGTGCTTCTAATGAATAAACCACCGTAAAAGTAAGAAGACATGGTACCAGCATCTCTGAGTTTCACAAAATGTACATGATGTTCTTAATCAGCTGACATTTCAAAAAAAAAATTTCTTAAGGGTTTTTTCTAATAGACTTTCCATTGATGAAAACCAAATTCTTGAAACTGCAGGCAATAGCATGCCTTAGGCAGCCAAGCATATCAAGGAGTGACTTTTACTATTGCTGCTATTTAAAGTCCTATTTTCATCAGCTTATTAACTACTAGTGATCCCTAAGGAAAAATACAATTAAAACTTAATCATACCAAAAGCTGAGGTTCTTCTGATTCAGCGAACTTGCAATCTTGTATATTTAGTAGTTTTCTTGTACATGCCTCAGTACTGAGAATGTAAGATGTACATGCCTCAGTACTGAGAATGTAAGATGTATCAATTAGCTTCAATTTGCAATAATGGCACTTCTCCAAACTCAGATGGCAGATTTTGTATTTCTGACAATGTTAAGATAATTCTGATTGGCAGAATTATTTCTTTGGTTTTTACATCAGAGCAGAACTTTTATTCCCGTTGACAGTAATATTGCATAACCTCCGTGTAGCTAGTCCTGCTGCACAGAAGATTCAGACAGTTAAGAAAAAGTAATTGTGAAGAATAAAAACCGCTTTAAAAGACAGGTTGTGCATATGGTTGTGAAAATAACTGATTTTTTTTTTCTAGCTTTTTTTCCCAAGTGAAAGCTAAGTGAAAATCATTTGGAATAGACCTTTTAAAATTTTAATCTCTGAGTGAAATTCAATACAGTAAAAAATGTTTATTTTGGGGAAAATGTGTTTTCATTTAAAAATATGAAATTCAAATATTTCTAATGAAAAAATCATAATTCAGTTGGTTCGATGTGAGTACTTTTGTTAATGTTTTTATACTGGTTTTAATTAGAAAGTTTTTGAGAAAAGTATTTCACACTTCTGTGGTATGACTGAATTGTAGAATGAATGCTAACATACAGAACTTTGCAACATTATTGCATTATGACACAGATCCCTTTTCCTTCACTGGCTTTTTTCACCTCTAGAGGAAACGTGGGGCAAAGCCTAATTTTGCTATTGCTTTGATAACACAGTAGATTGAAGAACAAAATAAAACATACACAGTGTTTAACATACAATGAGTAATCTGTGTTTTAGATCTCAGGCAAAATCCAGAAAAGTAATGGCACCAGGGACACTATCCTAACCTTTGAATCTTTGAATCCTTGAATTTCTGACTAATTGCATTAGATTAATTACCTACTTGTCACTTACGACTGCTAAAATTAAGAAAGCAAGAATTTACAAATTAAGAAAGTTATTTCACTTACTGTGAAAAGTCCTTGTTTCAAACAAAGAAACCCTTTTTACAGTAATTGAGAATATTTTCACTAAGTGAAATAGGAATATATTTGAGGTCTCAATTTACTTACTTTATGAATTTTAAATTCTAGTCTGTTGATTTCACATTATTTAGGTTTCCAAGTTCAGTCTTAATAGTGAGCAATCATAAACAATCATATTCTGAATCAAATTATCTATTTCACAAGGATGTTGTTCAAGATAAAATTCTGACAGGCTCTGTTTTCAAAGTACAAAAGATCTGTGCCTGTTCACAAGACCAAAATTCCAGGAGTAGATTTTGATTTTGCTTACCAAGGGAGCCATTAGCTTTTTAAAAACAAAAATTTTCAAAATAATTAGGGAAAATAGTAGTTCAAAGACAAATAATACGTAGTTCAAAGACAAATAATACTTTATTATTATTTTTCATAGTGGGAGTTTAGAATAGCATCTTACTAGCCACTCTCTAGGAAGAAATACAATTAAAATACTCAGAGAGAGTCTTTTACCTTTAGTAATTTTAATCAGTGATACATTTCCATAAACACATTTTTTCTGTAAACAATTTGCAAGGGAATGTATTTCACGCTGTTTTAACATGCTGAGACCAACTTTATTCTGGTACATGCAGGTCTGTTAAAACAACTGAAATAGGACCCATTCTGTGCTTGCTGGAGGGCACCATGTCACGAAGATTATAGAACTATAAACTGCATTCTCCCTGTGAAAGGCCTTGAGACATCTAAAATTACTTATTATTAGACAGTTTGCAAATAACCCTTTCAAATCTTTCATCTCATTAAAGCTGTACTTTGTTGGTTACCATACAAGCTGTACCAGTTTATCTGATCTTAAATACCTGTCTGAATTTTTCCACTGGTATGACAACACAGTTCTTGCAACTGGATGGAAAATTAAATTTAAAACACCTTTGCTACCCCGTGTGTGGTCTAGTCTTCAACTTCAGGTGTATGATCACACAGATCATGATGTCAGAGGTGTTCTGACATGCACGAAAATTTAGTTTTCCCAGCCTAATCAATAGGCTCCTCCTTCCATTCAAAAGAGAATGGAAGGAATGTTCTTATCTATAGAAAGATTGTTCAATACAGATTTGTCTGAGCTCCATCAGGGATATTCATAGCTGTTCATCAGGTTATTTAGTAACACAGTTTCCTTGCAAAGCCTTTAGATAGATAGGAAAACAGGAAGAACTATTAAAAATCCATGAGAATTTTCTTCTTTCATTCAAGAAAGTGCGTCTGTATGAAAAATTTCAGCTGTAGTAATAGTTGAAGAGTTCTTTGGAACTAGAAGGGAATTACCACTTCCTTTGAGCATTTAAACTTTCAACTCTCTATCCAAAGTAATGGTTCTGCAATAAGTGATACAACTCCTAAAATAATTTGTAAAAAACAGATGCAATTTCACAAATATATACACAATTAATTTCATATTATTATGAAATTCATTAACTAAGCCTGCTTTTTTTTTATAATCTTTGATTAAATCCTGAAGCATTGCTTTATCATAACAGGTCTCATGTAGATTATGCTGGCACTCAGAAACAATCCATACCTCCCTGACTGACAAGCAAATAAAGAGAGCAAGAAGTGAGACTTAAATCAGGTGATTTAAGATTTTTCAAGACTTCTCTCAGGCACAAAAACCAGTCTACTTTCATAATAGTATCACCTATTTTGTATTCACATGGGCATCAGGGAAGGGAGAAATCCAGAGGCTACTAGTAATAACAGCTAAGTGAATTGATAGCCCAAGTGCACTCAGAAACAGTTTTCTTTCCATAAAAAAAAAATCCAACTCTGCCTATGAGGAATACTATTTCCTGGGCTACATTAACTTGCAAGAAAAGTGAAATGTGCTAATAATTGTCTTGGATTGCCCTTTTACCAAGAAATTTCAACTGCTGTTCTTACTTAAATACTGTTTAACAAGATTGCATCTTTCTTTCCTGTCTCTCATTTGTATTGCATTTTAAGTCACCTATGACTTCTAATGACTAGAATTTATATCCCTTAGTTTATTTATTTTTACTCTTTTTTGCCATGAATTTGTTTCGACTGTGATTATGTCCTGATGGTTACAATGTCTTATTGTTATTCTGGCTTTTACTAAAATAACTATCAGAACAATGTTTTATCTATCTCATCCTGTGTCTATTAAAGGACCATAGATGAGTCAACGTAATTCCTGCTTTTTCCATCAAATCCAGCACTTTCAATACCTGCATATTCCTTCATAGTAGTGTAGATTATCACACATCACAGACCTATAAAAATACACATACATATACATATATGTATAAAGGATATTCAGGAGAATGTCTAGTTCTATAGCAAGTGTTATCACTGAATGTTTACAAACAAGGGGAAGAAAAAAAATTAAAGGAGCTTTTAAAAATAGCAGTTGTTAATTTCTACACTTTTTCTGTAGTAGTTTGTAGAACTATTCACAGAACATAAAAAATTAAAATTCCTTCAGTTGTTAGTCTAAATGTTCTGTGGTTCATAGTGATAGAAATTTTATATTTCACAGGCTTATCCTGTGACAAAATGTTATACTCTACATATGTTAGGAGGTGGGCTTTTTAATCTTTTGTATCTAATTTTAGTTTTTGCCTTGCATTTTGTCATATTTTTGTCATTTGGAAAATGAACGTTTCACATTTACTTTCAGTATTAATATAATAACATTACATAAATGTTAAGCAATTAAGTAATAAATGATAGAAAAATAATTAAAACAAAGGAAAATCAAGAAATATTGTAATATAATGAATACACTGTGTAATATATACAAGGATAACAGTGAGGGATATTTCTATTAATTTATTTTGGTCCATTGCTATGTTTATCAACAGCAGAGAAGAATCACTAAGCAGCAACAGTGAGGAAGAAAAAAAACAATTTAGAAATAAAATTTGTCATGACTTTTTCTTGAATTAGTGACTTGGCCATTGTCGTGGAACTGACTAGCCTACACTTGGGCACAAGCTATTTCACTTCGAAACAACCTGATTGGAATAATTTCTTTTGCTACACTACTAGATGTGACCTTGTGTCCCAGCGGATTGTTATGTTCTATGTGACTGACTATCTCCTCTCCCTTTGTGCACGTGGGCATAGTTAGTGATTCTGTCTATTAGACCTACCAAGTAAACATTGTTTGCCTTTTGGGAGCAGGAATGTGACACTGGCAGTGCCGTGCAGTTGCTCCCTGTCACTGTCTTTTTGGGATCATTTTTTTTCATTTTTTTCTTCCTAAAGTTTCTTTTCTCTGGCAAAGGAAAACATTTTTCTCCTGGAATTAGGTGTAATAAGGCAACGATTTTTCAACTTGTCGATGATCTATTTTAATTAGGTTCAAAGTTACAAAACATGGATTTTTTTTCCTAGGAATGTTTTTATCTGAAGAGCTTATTTATTGCATTTGCACATTCAGTAAAAATGCTGGCAGAAGAATTTTGACTATTTTTTCTATATGTGAATACTACATTTCCTTGCCATGAGTGGGGATTTAGGTATCTACTTCCTCATAAGGAAATTTCCCACCTGTCATGGCTTTCTGAGTTGCTGTAAAACTATTACTCTGATCCACATTTTTGGGATCTTATCTCTACAGGAGCACAGAGGCTGCTCTGGTTACTTCTGAATTGCATAGAAATGCATTTTGGATTCAGATATGCTGAGACTGTTACTGTTTTGCAGTTTGTTAGGGCAGAAACACAAAAAGATAAAATTTATTCCTGGGTGTGTGTGTGTAACAATTGACATTGCTCTTTAACCTTAATTAACCTAAAATGTCTTATTAACATAAACATGGATGCTTTGCCCAAGATATTATTTCCTTTTACTTCTACACCTCTACTTGATTACCACAATCCTCCTCTGACCAAAGATAAGGGCATAAAGGGCTAAAGATAAGACCCTTTTCTGGTATTTCAATGTACCATTCCTGTTTATTCCTCTAATGAAAACATATCTTCTCATTGTCTATGTTTTCATAACTGGAACAAGTTTTGTGGAGGCGAATGAAATTACTTCAGTCACTTCTACAATTCTCCTTAATATTTGGTAATCAATATTTCATTTGAATGTCTAAATTCCTCTCCCTTCTCCATATTGTCAGGCTGCTTTTCCTCTAGAGGCTCCTGAGTCTAGTCTTTGTACTGGATTTGTAGAAATTTGATTCTAAAAGGATCATTTAAAGACAAAATAATATTTACGAATGGGGAATGTAGAAATGTTTTGTCTAATGCTTTTTTAATACTGCAGTCTTGATTTTCCTGTTCTCTTTTCAGATACTATACTCCAGCACCTTCACAAATCTTTTTCCAGAAATCAAAATCACTCACTCTAATTTTCCGTCATTTGATTCAAGGTCATTTCCTGTAGTCGTTATCTGTCCAACTTTTCTTCTGGCATTCAATATTCATTTTAAAAAGGTTATCTTTTATGCAGTAGATCTCATGTATGTCTGTTAATATATCACATTTCTGTAAATCAGTTCAATTAATTAATAATTACATTATTGTTCATGAAGTAAAAGCTTCTTTATTGCTATCCTACTGTTTATATGTTTGAGAAGGCCACCAAGGATTAAAACATAATCACTCTACATTGCAATGCAATCCTACTTTTTAAAATGGTAGCTTTAAGAAACACAGAACAGTCATAAAAACATAGATCTTTTTTTAAAAGTGAATGTTTACTTTTGATAAGCATTATGCTTCTTATTTTGTAAATTAATATCAAATAATATATTTTTTAAAAAATAAGGAAGAGAAAACTTTCAATAGCACTTTCTGTTTTTGTGGAGAGAATTCCTGTCAAGCAATACTTGATTATATTAAGAAAGCTCTATCTTTACTAATTAAGAAAATAAGAGAGCTCAGTTTGCTTGGCTCTTCTCTCTTACTGTAAGGCATCTTATTTTATTAACTATAGCATGTATGGTATTTGAACCACATGCACTGTACATTCATACAAGAAATATTTTTATATTTCTATATCTGCATGTATTGAGATACAGAGAATTCCTAGGATACCCCTATAGCATATACAGAACTGTAAAGGGGGCAATTTAGCTACTTAAATTTGTTTTGTTTTATAAATATCTTTGCTATTGAGTGATTCATAAATCTTTGTTTCTTTGTGGTTTTGTGTTTTTAAATAGTTAAAGCTTTGTGTATATTTCTTTGAATATTTTTGGATACTAGGAGAGGGGAGTCTAATAAAAATCCTACAAATATAGTAAAGAATTTTTCGCAACAGTTGGAATGTAAATGTAATACTTTTAGATTGAACATATGAACAGTGTATCAGTAGATTTTCTGCTTGCAAATATTGTGGAAATGTATGTTAAGAAATCGGTGTGCCATGATAAAGTATAGAAAGAAAAAAATACAAAATAATGTAAAAATGTCCTATAGCTAAAAATTTATGGAATAAAAAAGAGATGATATATAGAATGTATAGAATAAGAATCTGATTACAAGATCCGTCTTTCTTAAAACTAATTTTGAAGCTGAAGCTTCATGTAGTGGTTTAACCCGGGCTGAGTGCCAGGGGCCCACTACAGCCAGTCTCTCACTCCCCCTCACCCAGCTATAGAGGAGAGAGAGAATATAACGAGAGGTTTCGTTATTCATGATAAGGACTACAACAAATTCTTTCTTAATCACCGTCACAGGCAAAACAAGACTTCATGTGGGAATAGTAGTCAGGTTTATTACTAACAAGATCAGAGCTAAGAGTGAGAGACAATAAGAGACACCTTTTACCCCGCACCCCCCTCCTTCTTACATCCAACCTATTCTCCCGCAGCGGTCAAGGGCAAAGGCGAGGTGGGGGGGGAGGTGTTGCTGTGGTCAGTTGCTGTTCTCAGCCGCTGCTTGGGGAGAAGAGTCCTTCCAGCCACATTCCATGGGGTCCATCCCTCACAGGATACAGTTCCTCTCACAAACTGCTCCGGTGAGAGTCCATCCCATGGGCAGCAGCCCTTCACCCACAGCTGCCACATGGCT
>VXBA01002732.1:106766-141520 GCA_013399895.1 Serilophus lunatus
CCACCCGCCCCCCCCCCCCCCCCACTGCTACCAAAATCTGGCCACAGAAAAACCAATACACTTTTCAAGAAAACATTTCCTATTAGAAAATAAAACTCAAAAAAAGAAAAGTTAATTCCCTTTTATACATTCTTACTGGTTTCAACTAAAATTCTGAATTGTCTTTTGTAGTCATGTTATGCCTTTTTTCCCTGAATTTGCATACTCAGAAAAATGTATTGCTCTTGACCAATACCAGAACCATTACAGAGGGTGTAAAATTAATGGACATGTCATTAGACTTTGAATACTTTCAATTATTTGTCTAACTGCCCTGTAGTATATAAAAGTAGAAAACACCAATAAATTAAATATTTGAGGAAACCTTTAGTGCTAAACATGGAGTAATAGGCTTCTGCCCCCGTCGATGAAGTATAAACAGAAGTAGTTCAGCAAGAATTAATTATAAATATTTAGATTTGTGTAAGATGGGAGATTGCTTTTGCCTAAGTTATGAAGGATATATTGATAATTCTGCTTCAGAATATGAAATAATTGCCTCTAGAGAGTGGAGAGTAATTCTGTTCTACTGCTCTATATCACTGGTATAGCAGTCTAGGTGCATGGTTGGCTTTTCTCTTAGGAGATACCAGTAAAAGGTCACTCACTGCCTGCAAGATGACAACTGGAATTGTTGGGCCATCAACATTTTCAGTAGTCTCCTCTGATTTAGCAAAAATATGTTATCTGAAGCAGAGAAGGACCACAGTAATCCATTCATCAGTTATTTTTTATTTATAGCATTTGAGTCCTTTAACCTTAATAAAATAATTCTGATTCTCAAATTGGCTTCTGGACTGAAAGAAAATGGAGCAATGCAAAGTAAAACTACGAAATTTAAATCTCTGCAATCTTCTGTAGATATATGAGCACATTTACTTGGAATTTCATTAGTGGTAAAATCATTGGATTGGCTAAAAAGAAAGCACATTATCCACTGATTTGAATATATTCCCACTGTCACCTTAAGAGAAAACTGTTTTTTGTCTGCTGAGACACATGTAAGGCAGCTCTACATGTGATCCATAGTTTTAGAGAAAAGAATCTTCTCTACCCAAGGAGTAGACTTTGATTTTATTTCCCAAAAATGATCTTGCACTGTATCTGCACTGAAATTCCCAACACCCAGGCAGATTAGTTGCTGTCTTCTGCTTGAGCTCCATAATAATTCCTAGTTCTCATAATAATGGCAGAAAGATGACCTAG
The DNA here is from genome assembly GCA_013399895.1 of Serilophus lunatus. Taxonomy (NCBI): domain Eukaryota; kingdom Metazoa; phylum Chordata; class Aves; order Passeriformes; family Eurylaimidae; genus Serilophus; species Serilophus lunatus. The sequence goes on from VXBA01002732.1 coordinate 108,012, forward strand.
TACAAAAGGTTAATGGCGAAAGATGATGTGGTACAAATCATGGCAATTTGTAGTTTATCAAATTTTTTATTTTGGTTGTAAAGAGTTCTATAATTCATTTTGTGGAGACAAATCCTGTAAGAAATGTAGTCAATAGCCTTGAAGACAATATTTATTGCTTCATGTAATGCTTAGTTACTACTCATGAAACAGTGCAGCAACTATCGTTTTGTTTTACCTTTCTTCCTCTATAGCTTAAACCTTGGGATTCAGGTGCAGAGAGTTAGATGAAAATGAAGAGTGGAATTGTGAGGTTGATTAGATATGATATGACAGGAAGAAGGAAAACCAAGTTGTACTTTTCCTTTATAACCTGTATTTGGTTATAGCCAGCATGGTACTATACTGAGTCCATTTCATCATCCCTTCAAATTTTGCATGCATTTATATATTAATGGCATTAAACAATATGAATAAGAATAAAAAATACAAAACTCCTAAAAATCCAGCACGCTTCATTACACTACCTGGAAATAATCCCTGATTCTAGAAATTTTTATTGCAAGATTATTAATTCCCCATCAAACACTTATGGGTAGGCCTAATGATTCTGCATTTACTCAAAAAATCTCTGCAGATTTAGTGATAGTGGATGTATTTTAGAATTCAGTGCTTACTATGGTTTTGTTTTTGAGAATTGCTGATTTATAGACTATATAGTCTACACCCAAAAAACTTACTTTGTTCCCTTTTGATATTACATAATTTTAGAAAATGTTGTAAGTACCACTGCATTATTCTTTCTTCAACTAATTAGTGGCAGAAACAATTGAAAAGGGCTGCTGTGTACTTCCGAGCCAAAGAATATGTTTTCTATTGCTAAAAGCAGCAGTTATTTTCTTACTTTATTTTATTTTGTCCCTGCTCTCTACAGTTTTCTGGAGCTATTGTGCATGGTTTCTAATATGCTGTCCTATGTTCTTTTGCCTGGTCGTATAAAACTGTAATTGCCATCCACTCAAAACATAATAAGATTACTGGTTACTATTAATTTGGTTTCTAGTGGAAAACATTTTAATTGTCTGAATTATTTTTACAGAAGAATTGTTGAATCCCCTGTCTACAAAATTCTTTCTCACCTAGGAATTAGGATCTGCTATGGGCTGGAATTTTTTCAGCACACTAAATGACATTATGATTTTAATATTGTTAGCAAGTTATGAAGTTACTTAATTGTCTAGTGAATGTTTATAAAAATATGAGGATTGAGGGAGTCGCATCCTTTTAGATTGTTGGGGAAATACTCAAATATGCATGCATTCTTCTTTTAGAAGAATTTATTTCTTTAAAACTTTCATTGTTACCAATGAAGCTAATTTTAAGCAGTGTTAAGGGAATGAATTAGATTAGCCTTTAAAAACATCAGTGCCACTATGTGGAAATGACATATTTTTTTGCAGCCAGTTAGTGGCAGAAGAGAATTCAAATGAATTATTTCTTTCCATCTCTTATTAAACTAATGAAAGAATGCAAATGCTGACCATAAATGTATCAAAAATCAGGCATATAATAACATGTTAGATTCATAGCTTTCTCTAGAAACACAGAAATTTCTTGATTTGTAGCTTTATTATTATCATCATCATCATCATGCTGTGCGATGGAAGTTAGTGTTTTGCTGAATTTTCTCTAGAAGTTATCAGAAAAAAGCTGCTACGCTGCAAATCTAGAATAAGTTTATGCTTTCCAACAAATGCCACAGCTTTGTCTTGAGCACTTTTAAATACTCATTCCCCTTTAATTAATTAAGTAAACTTTAATTTCCTTCCCTTTTCCGAATAGGAACTCCAGGGAGCACTTTCAAGAAATTTCATTTACTATGTATTCCCTGTTATCAGTCCCATTCAGACTGAGTAAAAGGCACAGAAAAGTGTTTGGATTTCATTAATTAATATAACCTCAATTGTCATATAATGGAAGCTGTTCTTTCTAAACCACTACTTCAATATGCTTTCTGAATAGCATTCTGTTTCATGCATCCATCTTCTTGAATCACAGTTTATTTCAATGATTTCTGCGTCTCTGTCTGTGTGCACTGGGCTGTCATGCATTGTTTTCCATCTGTGATCAACCTTACTTGAACAGAGGACCTGGACAAGTTGACTTTCAGACATCCCTTCCAACTGCAACCATTCTGTGATCTTGATAGTCAGCATAAGGAAGTAAGGGGGAAGTTGGCATTTGCTGTTGGTGTCTCATTTGCATGAATGAATACTCTTTACTTACTATTGTCAAGAGAGATTATAAGTTCATCCTTCATTCTGCACATATCACAACAACTTTATGCTGTTTCCAGGTCCTCTGAAAAACTTGAGATAAACTTTTAGGATCCAGACTGTTGCAAAAGAGTGCCATGACTTTTGGGGTGGTTTTATGATACCCTTGGATACATGCCATTATCTTAAAATTAATATTCACTCAAAGTGCTTGACATGTTAATTTGCAGTGATCCAAATTAATGATGCAATTAAAATACTTGTGGAAAATAGATTAGATAGATAGATAGATAGATAGATAGATAGATAGATAGATAGATAGATAGATAGATAGATAGATAGATAGATAGATAGATATAGATAGATAGATAGATAGATAGATAGATAGATAGATAGATAGATAGATAGATAGATAGATAGATAGAACTGCAATTAATCTAGTTGCCTGAAGAATAAATTAGAGACACCTCTTCATGTCTGTGGAGAAACTTACTGCATATACTTTCCTGAATCAGTTGCCAGGAATTTCGTCTTTGTGCACAATTTATCTAAGGTTACAGACTGAGAGGTAGGGGCTTTCTTACTTGGAATATAGCCACTTAATGAATCATTCAGAACTACAGACAGCTAGAATCCACTTTGCTCATTTCCCTTTTCCTTTGCTAAAGCACGTGTTCACTTTTAATTCATTCAGAAAGCAGTCTTCATAGTCTGTATTTGAAGATACAAAGTTTACAAGATACTAGTTTGCCAAACTAAAAATTAATTTTTTACTTCATGTAAGTATTGGACTTAACGACAAATTAAACTTCACAATAAATTGAACGCTTGCAGCTTTTAACTATCTCCATGTATTTCTTACCTATCTGTACTTCAGCAAATATTCCTGATGAAATATCTAATTGTGATTAATACCTTTAATTTATTATGACTGAAACTGGATATGATGGCCTCGGGGGGGAAATGGTTAGTGTATAATGAGGTATTATATTCAAAAAAATCGTTGTTTAAAGACATTAGCTTCACCATTTAGCAAGGCAGGGAATTAACATTGTTTGACCAGATGGCCATTTGCAATAGTACAAAATATATTGGTGTTTTAAGGGGTTTGGGACTTCTCATGAGGCAGCCTAAAAAATATGAATTCCAAGTAATAAAGTCAGAATTAACAAAACCACAATAAATTGCATTAGGAATCAAGAAAGATAATGAAAAAGAAATAAATAAAAATACAGTCGGATGATTTACAAAAAGCACTTGCTTTTCCATACTCTGAGGACAGGTTATTCAAAGGCAGCATGGCAGATGCAATATCTGAGTAATTTGAAATGCAGCATGCTTTATTTGAAAAGACAAAAACCATCAAGCAAACTGATGGCAGAGCTTATCATAGAGTGAAAATTCATTGAAAGAAATACCAGTTTATGAACACTAGCCAATAAGTAGTTGTGTTCACATGCGCACTGAAGAACAAAACTCACCAAAAAATTAGGGAAATGAAGTGGACTGCAGAAGTCCACAAACTGAGCACTCTCACTGCTCTTCTGGGTAAAGAGTGCTTCAGTCTGATTATACATAACTCCATTGATTTTACCCACAGACATTAATGTACTAGTTTTTGAAAGTCACCTAGCAATTTGGTGCCATCAGCCTTCATTTTTATCAACCTTTAAATTATTAACCTCTAATTTTAGTCATTTTTATGTCTTATCATGCTTATACAATAATGCTGTATCTGATAAACATCATTATGCATATCTGCCAACTGCAGTAAGGTACTATTTAAAAATACTTAAACTTCACTACATTAAAAGAATGCTTGAAATTCAGCAGTAATCCTGGAGCAGGATTGAATTATCAGTGCTCGTAGACTGACAGATGTTTCAGATTACAACAGAGCCAATACCATAGATTTTTACTGCCATGTGTGTGTGACATGTATGTATGCTATAGTATTTTTGTCCTTTCAGTAGTCCTTTCTGTTGCAATCTGCGTGCCACTGGCTTCTCAGGATGTTTCATAAGTCTATCTGAACATATTCACACACAAACGAAAAAAATTACTGGAGTGCCTGAATGTTTTTCCATTTTTAAAGCAGTATTTCTTTCATGTGTTTTGTAAAAGCAATGACAACCAAGAACAATCCCCTTTCTTTTGTGCTCATTCAGATTTTGAACAAAGACAGGATAGTCTTTTCATGGAATCTTTCAATCAAACCTGTTCTAATTGCACTCCGCCGCAGATAGTGAGAGGAAAAGAACAGAACTACTTTTCTCAGCATCCAGAAATCTACATCTTGGGAAAATGTCGAGCTAGAAGTTGTGTGTTTGAATTTACTAGCCTTTCATCAATTTTTCTTCTATTAATTTGCCCATGTAAGATCATATGTGCTTAGTATTTTCTATGTTTTGTCATGCACATTTAGAGCGAAACAGTGGAGGTTACTTTCAAACTTTATTTTTATTGGCCTCCTTTTATTATTCGTGTTTTAGTTACATTTTCAGTTCCTGGTTTAATGCAGATTTATAAGCTACTGTACTTTTTATTTTGAAGTAAAAGGGGAGTAAGAAAAACTGTTAGCATCCAGCAACCGCACCTTGATGCATTCTAGCCCCCAGAGTCTTGGGATGGTGCATTAATTTTTCAGTTTGTAATTTGCCAGATGCATTTAATGGAACCAATTTTCATTACATCTGTTCTATGGTTCAAAGAACTCTTTCAGTTGCCAAAGGGAGCCAGCTTCACACAGATTCAGAGAGGGTGCTAATGCACTGTATCTTGAAGTATTAGAAAACTAGGAACGGTTTTATAGAAAACAGATTATTTTTTACAGAGGCAAATTCTATATTCATGACTTGCCACTCTAAGAATTCAAATTTAAACTGCTTAAGTCTCTTCCTCAGGAACCATATCATGATTTTCATGTAATTTTCTTTATAATGCTCACTGATTATTATCTTTTTAATCAATTATATATTTCTGTTTATTGGAAAAAGAAGACATAGTTATGTATGAGTGAATAGTGTTTTTAAACTAAGAATACTTAGTAAAACTTTCCAATTAAATATTAAAAGATGTTAGGAATAATTTTTTCAATTTTTATCTCTAAGACAAGAAGTTTTCTATACTGAATCAAATGCACATCACCAGGATAACTGTACATGTTGTGCATAATTTTAATCTTCATAAAATGTGTAACAGTTGTATAGTATTAAATTCAAGATTTCAGTTGACAGCAACTTTCAATGAAAAGGTTTTTCCTCATGGGCTGAAGAAAATTTGAAATGTTCTACTATACTTTGAAGTTCTAAAGCATCAGCCATATGAGAATTATAAAGCATTAATCCTGAAGAGCTTCCACCTGACAGTCATGAAATAGCATACCTATGAAAAGTGACTCAGTTTTACTTCCTCAGGCAATACTTTCCTTTTTTTTCTCCTGCTTCAGAAATATGCATCATGTTGTAGCGAGAAGATAGCCTTAGAGTGACTGACTCTTTTTGAAATCACTGAAGTCTACAGTATCACTGTATTTATCTAAGACATTTCAATAACATTTATAAAAGTTGTTTATATGAGGGGTTTTCTAGTTGTGTATGAAAATTGCTCAAAAAAGTAATCAAGAACTTATTTTCACTGTGTTTTTTTAAACAGTTGTCTGTAAAGCTAAAATCATAATAGAAAGAATAAGTCTATTAGCAAGAGTTCATATGCATTTTATGAACACTAAACATGTCCCAGAACAAGCAAGATCAATCACAAGTTTGCCATGTGGCCTAAATTTAGACTTTACATTGGTTGTTTTGTGAGGTCCACTTTTCAGCCTTTGGTTACCCAACAGGCAATTTCTTTCTCTGCCTAAGAAGGAAAAGATACCCGCAACAAACAGGCCTCCAAGAATTCTAATCTTTTGTCTGATTACATGGAAGCATAAGAAAAGGAATCTTAGCTTTATACCAAGAAGAGCAGAGAAAAAGCAAGAACAGCCTCAGAAGAGAAATGAGGGGTTCTTAAGTGTGTTTGTATTGCCCTCATTGGTATGGGAGAATACTTAATACTTACTTAAAATTTACTGCAAAAGAAGCAACTGTAGCTATGCATTGCCACAACTGGAGACTTACAAAATAGGAAAGGATTATAAAACATGTTTACTAGGTTTACACTGAACCATTTGGGCTTCTCTGTACAAAAATGCATTCTGATTTCCTTTCCATATTACTATACTTCCTGTTTTCATTTTCTGGTTTGTTGTATTAACATTAACTGGTTTGTTATATTTAGACGTATCTGAAATTAAGTGGGTTTATGCAGTAAGTGTCATAGTATTTCTATTACAAAGTCATAAAAATAGCTACAGGTATAAATTTATGATTGACACAGAAAGAACAAATTGCATTTGAAAATAATCCATTCATGGGTCAGTAGGCTATGGTCATTTGTAATGCTTTTTTTTTCCTTTTGTGCTACTGAACAAACCCTTAGTAATTGGTAGCATCCAAATTCTGGCACTCCACTTTTTTTGAAAGCTCACCATATAAAGCTTTTGTTGCCTGAAATCAAGATAAAAAATTAAGACAATATACAGATTTAATAGGAGTAAAGGGAAGAACAACTTTGCTGGTGAAGTCCTGTGATCCAAAAAGGGAAAGAATAAGAATTTCTCTATATTTATAACCTTCTTAGCTACCACCCATCATATAATCCAACCAAAGTTCGTCTAAAACTTATGTCCTTAAAGTACCCAGTGAGAGTCCTCTTTATTCCCTGTGCCCACCCAGGATTTGCTGCCTCCCTTGCTGAGTAAGTCCAGAAGGCCTAAGCTTTTGTTTTGTCTTACAACCCTCTAATCCATACAGATGAATGCTAACATCTAAACACAGGCTTCTGAGAGCTCTTAATTTCTAAGATACACAGCTAAATTAAATCCCCTAAATATATGGAAAAATCCTGAAGGCATGACTTTCACCAGTGTTCTACTGGTTTTCTTTAATTTTCTTACTGAGAACTGCTTTTGCTTCAGCCTTTGAGAAGATCCCAAGTGAGATTTTTCTTAGCATCTGTAACAGTTGATAACAAAAGTTAATTTTTAGCCAGAAAGCAATACATAGCAACTACAATGGGACAGCCTCTGTCATCTCAGTTTGAGAATGTGGGTGAGTAGTGAAACAGAAAGCAGACAGAGGAGACTTTGCTCCTCAGTACATAAAACTGACAAGTTCCAGTCCATGTCCACCTAATGTCACATTCTGGGAATATAATATTTTAAGGAATTACTTATGTAAGCAGAGATGACCTTTGAAACACAACAGGTTACATATTAATTTAAACATTAAATTTAGCGATATACAAGTATTTTTAGGAGTCTTGATGAGAAAACATGAAAAGAATAGAAAGTTATGGATATTTTTTCTAGATAGTACTACTTACTGCTGGGAAAAATTAGTTGTTCTGGAGGAATAAATAAACGGAGGGACTAAGGATTAAAAATCCTCCTAAGAGACTGCTGTTCAGAGCACATGAGATTTCCTTACTTTTGTTTTACTATTTTGTCTTTTGTTCTCTATTGAAGTTGCCTAGTTTGTCTGCAGAAATATTCCTTGATGATTTTTGAAGGAGAAAAAGTAGCATCATCCAGAGATGATTTCTCTAGTGCTGTGGAGAGCACAGCTTGCTCAGTGTGCATTTGTGGTGTCATGCTTACTAAGGTGCTTAGGTCACTTTTCCAAAGCACATAATTTCTAAATATACATATTATTCCAAAATACAACACTGCTTTCTTTATAGTATAGACTTGGCCTTGTGCTGGATATGCCATACTGAGTTTTCATGGACAGTTTTTTGATTATAATTTTAAATAATATTTTATATTTTTGATTATATTTTAAAATATGGAACAAGACTTTTGTCAAAATCAAAAGAGTGAAAGTTAAAATAAATAAATAAAAATAAATTACATTGCTTTCTGATACTAATAAAGCAAAAACTTGCAACAGTTTCTTACCAATGAATGCTGTAAATTTAATATGTTTTTATCATTAACTGGACTCAGTGGCACATACTAGATACAGTGAAAGGTACGAGATCCAACAAATGATTCAGGAACCTACAATATAGATCCTGAATTTTACATTCTTCTTCCTCCCTTCTGCAAAGTCAACGCTAACTCAACATACAGCATCATGTTTCTTCCTGTGTCTGCCTTTGCTTTCTGGCCTCATGCATCATCCCATTCCATAACCTGAAGATGCCTTTGATGGCAGTAACTGGACTAGACAAGAGCAGATTTGAGATTTGACTTTTAGGCTCTAAATTACTGGATTAATTATTGGATTGTCATATCTTGATAATTTCACTATGTTATTTGTAGATTATGTAAGCAGGGGGTGTGGGGGTGGACAGGTGGAAGCACTGTTTATCCCCTTTGTGACACACCTTAAGATTGACCATCAGACTTTTTCATATTTTCTATTGTGACCAGTTCACTAGTTTCAAGATTTTAAAGCATGACCTAAATTCTGCACTTAGTCAGGGTGAGTTAAGTACTGACATTTTCAGGACAGGGTCTTTTCTAGGTATGTTTAAATAAATGTACACCACAGATTTGCATTCAGTAGCATTTTGGCACTTTTGTGTATTCATGTATCTCTCAGGACATTTTATCTACTGTAGTTTTGTACTAAAATGCACACATTTCAACTCTCATCCCACTTGAGGTGCCTAAGCTTCTTCACTTGGCTAAAGGTTGGTATACTGTCATTGTAGAGATTAAAAAAATGCTCAAAAATATATAGTAAAAAGGTTGCACCTATACCGTACATTTTATAAAAACAGTCTGATCTGGTGTAAGTTGGTTGTGGGATCAAACCAACATTTTTACTCAAATTCTTTTGGATGTGTGTTAATGATAAAAATGTACATGTTAAATGATCCACATATCTATCGGTTATGATTGTGACAGAAGTATGCTTACTTATAGAAGGTTTTTTGTTGCTTTTTAGCCCTTTCTTCAGCATTGGTCTTTATTTTCTTCAAAGAAACTGTAATCGCTTTCACCTTGAAATTATACAGGAATTTAGCTATTGTAGTTTGTGTGCCTTCGGCTTGGAGAGAACCAAACAGTCTCTTAGAAAACAGTAGTCTCAGTAGGCACAAAGGTATTCAACAGGAGCTTCATGAAGTTCTGATTATTTAGCTAAAAACCAATCTATGTGCATTTTAGCCTTTGTGTTCAGATTGTCCTATGTTTGCATTCGTATTTCTGTAACAGATCACAACAGGAGATGCCATGCCATGAGATTCTGATTTTGATCTTATGTAATGCCACAGGAAAGATTGTTTTACATGCATCACAAAAGTTAAATTTTAAGCCTTTCTAATTTCATTTTTCTAAAAATTCTCTTGATAAAAGAATTAACTTGCATATTCTGTTTTGTATGAACAATATTGCTTAATATTTTCCCTTGTGTCTAAGTTAATCTTAAAAACCTTTAATTGTTACAGCAGTTTCCTAGTCATTTGAAGCAGATGCACTATTCCTAAATTTTATTTTGGTTTTGTTTTTTTCCCAGCAGTACCTACTTTCATTTACAATTTACTCTTCTGATACTTCATGTAACTGCTAAACATTGGATACTGCAAAAGCAGATCCTTTTTAGTACAATAGGCTGAATTTATTAGTTGTGCTATTTTTAATATTTTTAATATATTTCAGTTGTCCAAATAGTCTTTAATATGCTGTTGTTTCCAAGTCTTTCTCTTTACTCCTCATTTTCCTCCATTATCAGAATCTATTTTCCATTATGATTTTCAGTTGAGACTGAAACAAAAGCTCTTTTTCAGAAATCTTTCCTTCATCTAGGGCATTACATTCCCTATTCCCTATTCCATCTTAGCTCTCATTGTGCCTTTGTCTGCCTGAATGCAGTTCGGTCCCCTTCCATGTCTTTCGGAATACACCCTTTTCTACTTTATTTGATACAATAGTTGGCTTCTGTTAAATCATATGGTCTTATGTAAATATTCTTTGGTTATCTGGTTTCTTTCCTAACATTAATTTCTTTGCCATTTCAAATTGTTCTGCCAGCATAGACTAAACTAGAGAAATGAGAACACATAATAAAGTCCTTAAGGCAAGATTTTGCCTGATTTATGACTAGGAAGTACATCATCAGTGCTACAATAAGTAGTTGCTGTTTGTGTTTCCCTTGTGAATATGAAATAAAATACATTTTTCAGCAACATCCAAGAGAGCTGACAAAATTACTATGAATTTCTGTTTTGTTAATTTTTTTCATAAAAAATTTAAATTTTGCTTGAGCATATTTAAATGGCAATGAAAGCAGTCATCTTTCTATATTTTTATTTATTAGTAGTATATTTGCCTGTAAACAACTATAATAATAATGACCAAATATGCAGCAAATTCACTTCTGCATAGTAATACCCCTTGAATCCCATAGACTTCAGGCAGTTAAAATTGTATGACAATCCAGAATCTGACAAATTAAAAATTAATTAGATTACTGTTAATATAGATGAATAATGTTCCATATAAGAAATGCTCAAATTTTAAAAAAAAAATCGAATGACTGTATTACATTTAAAAATATTAAATTCTCTCCTAATTCAATGGCACAGTATGTAATAGTGTTGCTTTCCAATATTTTAGTTCAGTTACATGTCTCATTAAGAAAAATCAACTTCCTGATTTATTATTGCTTTGCAGAGTAAATTTTAATCAGTGAAATTTCACTAATGATTAAAATCCATTTTGCATTTTTATAGAGGCTGACTGCATTTATAATAGGCAAATTTAGGTTTAAAATTATTATTCCTTCTCCATCAGTTACTATTTAGTATATATTAGAAGAATATTTTAATGAAATTTAAAGAATTATTCTTTAAATATATTAATTATTATATATATTTGAAGTATTTTAAAAACTGCTGAACCATTTCTCTACAGAAGTGAGTAGTTTTCCCATATAGTATATTTGAGTTAAATGATCCATATTTTTATATATTTATGTCAACCAAAAATTTCTAAGTTATTTGGACTTGACTCAGCACTAAAAAAAAATTCAGACCATACTGACCCAAGACATTTGAATATGCACTTCGAGATTTGTTCTTAACATGAGTTATCCCACTTTCTTTCTCCCGTACTAACAAAAATATATATAATCTCTTTAATTTGATAGATCTACACCCCTGTCATTGGAGCAAAGTATTCTGAAGTTGAGGCTAAGTAGATGTGCAAAGGAAAGTTTTTTATACCCTTTAGAAAAGAGGAATATTCAATTCTGCAGCCTAAATCAGTTAATTTCCCACTTTTCTGTTTTCACTGTAAGGGATTGTTTTTAAGAGTCATAAAGGAGAAAATCATGGTGAGACTCTGTTACACAGATTTGCATCTTTGTTATTGTTAAGACAAGTTTTTCATTATAGGTACACCAGATAGCACTGAGGTTAATTGCCTCCAATTGCTTTAGTTTCATTTCCTTGTAATGCACAATAATTTAAAATTGCAAGTTGTTTATTCCAAGCTATTTAAATCAGGAGACACATAATAAATACTCGAGAAAGATACAATATTTTATTGTATATTCAATATATAGACTGTATATTCTATATTTAGAGAATAGACTGTTCTACAGTCTCTTCTCTGAAACAGGTAGATATCTAAATTGCAAGTAATTATGTAATTTAAAAGGTGTTTTGTTTTATTGGTAGTTTAAATGCATGAATAAGTGTTTATAGATTTGTCTTAATTTTTTTGGTGTTTGCAGATGTGAGTGCTTTGACATTAATGTGTTAGTTAGATGAATCTTACATTTGGGTTTTATTTTTCTGATATAACATGTATTATACTGGCATCATAATGATACAAAATATAGAGAAAGAGAAAAAGCAGGGTAGCTTTATGAACACTAAAGCAGGTAATAAGAGATCTGAAACGTATCTCAATAAATTTAGGCTATTTTTCACGAACATATTTACTTACATATCCAGCTACTAACTTCACTCACATGATAAAGATTCAGATAAAACAGATACAAAGACTGGGGTACATTAATAGGAATGAGTTAAAATCGAAGTGAAGGGCAAACATCAAGATACATCTTGTGTTGTTGTGTTGAGAGTTACTGGGAGAAGAAGAATATGATGTAACAAGATGTCACAAAAAAAAAAGTGGGAGAGAGAGTGGTACGGGAAAGGCTGTAACACCTGCATATTCTTTACCTTTTAGCATATGTTTTCTGAGATTGATGAGGCAGAAAGATCTGTTATACAGTACTAAGACACAAGTTCCTCTTACAGCAGCGTAGTACAAGTTTCAGAAGATAATGGAAGGTCTGTTCAGGAAGGCAACTAAGTAGTCTTAAAAATGGTCAAAAAGAAAGTCTCTAATTTGTAAAACCCATTTGTAAATGGTTTTGATTAGATGTGATTTCTGCCAGATGAAAGCTGCTCTTAGTTGTTTAATGCTGGTGAAATCTGTCACTGTTGAAGGCTCACGGTTTTCTTTATTCCCTATTTTAAATCTTAAAGTTCATATGTCTACAAGAGATATACTGTAAGGAGTCTTTAGGGTTTTTTGGGTAAATCTGCTTAGTTGGTAGATGATAGGTAACTGCCTGTCAATATCAGTGCCAGCATCTTATTGATTGAAATTAATCTTTACATATAGCTCTTTCTTAAATTCAATATCAAATTCTCAACAGTGCCATTTTTCATTGTTTTCTCAAAAGACACTGTATTTTTTTATATTTTCTTTGACATTGTATTGGACATCATTTAAAGGACATTGCCATTCTCAAAGATATCTTTCAATTAAAACTTGTAGAAAAAATGTGGACACATCTTTAAAAATAGATCCATTCCAGGCATTAGAGAAGAAAACTAATGTTTGTGGAGTTTTTTGTTTTTCTGTCTTCAAAAATAAATTTTGCTGTTTCAACAGACTGTAGCTAGTGGTTACTTAAGAATTTGTTTATATGCTTATACTATCTAGTCTGCAAAATCTGGCATAAAACACTTGGATTTTGTAAGAAACGTAAGATTCAAAGAGGAGTCTTATTTTGAAGGATATATGATAGCAATGCTTGTAAGGAATTTCCTAGTCATTAAGAGAATAATGGCTACTCACATTTCCAAATGCAGTCATTCAATGTTTACACAAATCTTTATTAAGAAAATGACCAGACATAAAAAGTCCTTCTCTTGTAAGTGCAGGCACTTAATTGACTGCTCTGATCATTAAAATAAATTGGGCTGCATTCTCCACAACTCCCCATGGAACTTTTTTCTCAAGAGAGAACTGTAAAAGAATTCACTGTTGCAATGCAAAATAGAAAACTATGTTTTCTATACAGTAGCTGTATGCCCATTTCTTTTTTCCATTGTCTCTGGTCCATCTTCCCTTAAACCAGATTAGTCAAACTGCATTCATTTCCCTTCTCCTTCTCTAGAAGTCAAAGTTCAGTGTCTGCTTCAATCCTGCTACATTATTTTTGAAGTTTCAACTGGTTTGTCTTAGTCTAACTTTTTCATGTGATGTAAGAGCCATAGGTGGAGGTAGCAATTCTAGTAAGCTTTTCTTCCAAGATACCTCATCTTCTGTGACTTTTTAATTAATTTTGCATTCCACGTGTTAACGTTGTATTTCTTCTGCTCAAAATCTCTTATAGTAATACAGTGTAATTCATTTTTTCATCCCAAGAAGTACAATCAAGCAACTGTTGTGGTAACCCTTATATTGGATATTTAGCCTTTTTTTCTAATTCATTGTCAAAGACTCCATGCCCACAGTTTTGTATGAACTACATCACCGAAGATGATCTTGAAAACTTTCTAGGTGCCACATAAATCTTAGAAAAGCAAGGTTTGAAGGTATCTCAAGAGGTCATTTAATCATCTGCTACAGGCAGACTCTGCTCTGCTTATGGTATTCCAGTCAAACATTTTTCTAACTTGCTCCTAAAGTCCTCTTATCTCTTCAGGCAAATTATTATGGTGCCTTTCTGTAATTACAGTGTGAGTTTTTTGTCAATGTAGAATTTGAGCCTTTCTTGTTACAGTTTAAATTCAATAAAGCTAGCCCTGTCCAACAAGAATATTTCAGCAACAACAAGAATACTTGAAGAATATTTCTTTTCCCCTCATTCATGTACTCTCATAGTCTTTTTGTTTTCCTAAATCTGTGCTTGCTGTAACTTTTTGAGTTGCACCTTTCTCAAAGCTATGTTTCTAAAGTTGGTCTCAGTAAGCACTGCTGTGTTGCCAGCGACAGAGAGAATGGAAGACTGTGTCTTGCAAGCTACCTTTCTATTGTTGCTCCCAATCTGGTAGCATTTTTCATATCAGTAAAATATATGTTGACTCATGTGAGTGTGTGGTCTTCTGTGACCCTGTGTTCCCTTCTATGGAGCTGCCATGTAGTTGGCCATTCTTGCCTAAGTGCTATATCATCAAAGGATTTGATCAACTTCTTGATCTCACTGGCTCTGCTCTGAGATGTGTAAATAACTTTAATCATGAAAGGACATGTGCTCAGTTTCATACTTTATCTTAAGACTTCTGCAGAAGTATAGTCATCTTTTCAGCCACTGCTATTTTTGTAGTTTTACAGTTGTTCTGGAAACTGTGTGTTCTGTAACACTTGCAAATAATTTTTATTGGTTTTCAGACATCCAAGGTTTCACTTAGAATTGTGTATAGATATGTGTATCTATAGAAGCCACTTTAAAAAGAGGCAGAAAAAATGATAATATTACCACATTGTCAGATTTCTTAAAAGACTGATTATCAAGCATCAGCTTAATTCTTTTTCTTTTCATTACAGATCTATTTGGTTTTTTGTAGGTTTGGTTTTGGTTTGATTTCTTAATTTATCCTCTGAAGTACAGCTAGTAACCTTTGTACATTTCATAAAAAGATAATGCTTCATTGTGTTGCTACAAATTAATTACAAGAAGAAATAAACATTGCATAGGCAAAGACAAAAAAAAACAAACCTGATGTACATGATTCTGTAGTAATGACAATCTCAGAAACAGAGAAATGGGCCTTCTCAATGGTACAGGTTATTGGGGTTTTTTTTTAGTCAAAGTATATTTTAATATTTGCTTGAGGAGGGCTGAATAAGTAGATACTCCTTCACCTTCCCTCTCTTCACCAATTTCATCTCCTGACAAAGATCTCAATTAGAGGGTTTTATCTTTTCATCAGGAAAGAGAAAGAATTACACATCTTGCATGCATTAAAGATGTAACATTGCATTTACTGTAACTTGACCTTCTAAATAATCTTGTCATGGGTTTGCTTTTGAGAACCTGAATCAAATTTTAATCCAAGACAATCTGTTAGATTCTTGGCTGTGATCTGTTCTCAATTTAAAATAATACTTCTAATCTCCAAAATGCAAGCTCTTCCAGGCTAGCATAAACCAATGAGGCAAGGAAACTGAAGTTATTTTCAGAAAAATGGGTTAGGGGGCTTATGTTCAACATGTATGCAAACAACTGTTAAAGTTGCTCAGGCTGTATTAAGCCACAATACAATATGACTGAAATTTACTTTGGCCCTATCAACATGACATTCCAGATTTAAAGTTCAACAGATTTTTCCCTGGAGATTCACTTAGTAGCCTGCAACTAGTAAAATCGTGGTTATTCTAATAGCAGACTTGTTTGAAAATCTGATGTTGTTGAAATACAATTACTTTCATTACAGGAGTCAAATAAATACGTGCTTGCCAGAACTTTAGAACAGTGCATGTGGTGCAGGTGTCTGTGTTTTTTCCCAGCTACAGGTTCTCTCTCTCTTCCTGCTCTCATTCACTTATTTCATCTTTGCCATTCTCCATACTGCAATTCTTACCCCTTTCATTAACTGAAGTATTTCCATAATTGCTTTCCGAGCCACTGAACACTTTTAAAAAGGCAGAAAACTATCCAGGATGAGTTTTGCCACCATTTTACTAAGTGCTACTTGCCTCCCAAGGAGCACAATGCTTACATGGTAGTGCAGAAGGTGGAATACAGAACAATTTGTAGTGACCATGAGTTGTTCAGTTGATTCAGCAACTTTTTTTGCAGCCGTGGTCCCACTAAAATGAATAAAATTACTGCTTACCTCTGCAAGACTTGTTTTCTTTATCTCCATAAGTGAGCATGTCTTCAAAATGGTGACTGGCAAAATGCAACTTCTATCTAACCTGTAAGTCATTCATCCCTAATATATACTAATCAAGATGTACCTTGTTGTCTCAAACAAGATAATTTAATCAAATAGAAGAAGTCATCACCACAAATAATGACTTAGCACTAGAAAATTCATGTTGTGCCTTTTGTACAACACTCTCTTTCTGGAAACTGAAGGAGATGCAGTCCTTGGATTTATTTGCACAAACATTCAATGTGCAATCCCAAAACACATGTCAAATTTCCATTGAATTCCAAAGTATGAACTAAAATTAAAAATAATGAAGATTTTTTTGTTGTTGCTTTTATATAGTAGATATTGCCAGTTACATTTTGTGGGGGTTTTTTCACCTTTTTTTGCCTTTTGGTGGAGCTTTTTACTTTCTTTTATTTAGATTGTTTGTTTAGCTTTATTTTCCCTTTATTTCTTATCTTCTTCAGGTGTTCAGGATTTTTTCTTATTTGTACGTTTTTATGTAGTTTTTTTCAGTTCTTCGTGGGGCAGCTGTTCTTGCTTTGGCTTTGTACTTGTTCTGTTTATTTTTTATTATGCCAATGTAAATTTCTGATTGCTTCTCGTTTCTTCTAGGGATTTTTCAGCTAACAGTTTTTCTTACTTTAGACACCTGATACATGTAAAATTTGACATTCCTTTTCAAAACAGGCATCTCTCTTTGATTTAATGACAGGTGACTGTTGATTTCTGTTCTGTGATCTCACTCTCAAGGAATTGCTGATAGTAAGCAATTGTCATGTCATCCATCCGACATATGTCAAGAATAATGGCAAAGGTGATAATTGGTTATCATTATAATCATTCAACTTCCAGCAGAAAAAAATATTTGTATTTAAGTGACATTTGTAACTGGTACTGGTATACCAGACATTAGAAACATTTTGGCTGCCACTGAAAAACATGTTTTGTTTGGTGCCTGAAATAACTCCAGATAAAGCACAAAACCAGCCAGTTTGCCAGATTTCAATGTAAAATGAGGTACTACAGACCAGCTGCTTAGTTGCTTTATGAACCTATAGCAACTTTTTCTAAAGAGGAGAACTTTTTCAAGAAGAAAATAAATATATAGCGTGAATTTGTAGGAATTACTATATAGGACTAATTCAAGAGGTTATTCATCAAAATGTGTCTCTATCAAATGGCCTTCCTCCATACTGCAATAACAATTATCATTCTTCACTGAACATCAAAGAAATACAGCACAGATCAAAGAGTGCATCTTTCAAAATAAACACTTGACAGACATAATGAATATTTGAACTTGAAGACTGAATTAGAGTATCGAGCTAACTTAAAAGCTGCTGTCTTGCATTGTTACATGACTGAGATTTTGTAAAAATTTTCAATTCTTACACTCTTGGCAGACTCTGGTAGAAATTAACATAAAAATGTTATTATTGATCTCTAAAAATTAGCTAATATTACAGATTTTCTTCTCTCATAGAAAGCAACATGTATTCATGAAGATGGGGTGAGAAATGACTCTTGCTTTGGGAAAAAATGAAGTTTAAGAGATAATGGAAAAGCTCAAGATTTGACTTAAAATAAATCAGCACGTTGATTTTATGGCTCAGAGCAGTGAAAACTTACCGTGACGCATCTCATACCTTAGCAAAAGATTTATTTAGCTTTTTGAACCAATTTTTCAGATCTGTCCAAAAAGTGCACACAAGGGAACTTGTACATATGATCATCTGTGTAAACTGGATGAATCAGAACAGTCCACATTTCTACAGAATTTATCTTGTTTGATGTAACCACAAGGGAAAAAAAATCTATAATAATGGACTAGATAGATATACCTGTGATATTTAGATTTATGAAACCTTAAAAATCACAGCTATTGCTCATTCTGGAGTTGAATCTGGTGAAGGATTTCAACGATGCCATGAGAAGGGCTTCTATAGGCACATAAGCAGCAAAAGGAAGATGAGAAAAGTCACAAGCCTGATGATGATTGTGCCCTGGTGATAGAGAGCATGGAGAAGACTGAAGTACTGAATGCCTTCTTTGCCTCAATCTTTACTAGTAAAAACAACCTTTCAAAACCCCTCCTTGAAACCAGGGTGTGAGTCTGGAGCAGGAAAAGCATAATCTGAATGGAAGTGTATCCTGTCAGGGAATGCTAAAATAATCTGGACATATACAAATCTATGGGCCATGATAGGATGTACGCATTAAAGCTGATTGAGGTGGTTGATGTCACTGCAGACATTACCAGCCTGATAACCTATGGTGAAGTGTCTGGCTTGCTGAATGAGGGGAGAGGAGTAGACATTGTCTATTTTGACTTCAGTAAATCTTTCAACACTGTATCCCATAACATTTTCATAAAAGAGTAGTGGGCTGGATGAGCAGACAGGGAGATGGGCTTAAAAAATTCTGATTAGACAAGCCTAGAGGGTTATAATCAGTGGAATGAAGTGTAGTTGGAGGCCAGTAACCCCAGGTGTACCCCAGGGGTCAATATTGATTCAAATCCGGTTCAACATCTTCATTAATGGTCTGGATGATTGGTTAATTGCAAATGTATGGTAAAATCTTTTCATTTCTTTAAATAATTAGATTGTTCATCTTTATTTTGTTTGGACAAATACTGGTTTGTGCTTATTTAGCTTCCTGATTCAATGAAAGCTTTAAGGTTAATAAAAATACAGTTTATTGTCTTTTGATTCAGATTTGTTCTGTCATTTACATAAACTGAGACTGTAAAGCAAACATATCTGCCAAACTATTTCCTGATAGGCAGGAGCAAAGACAGCAAAATCTTGAATTCTGCCTGAAACACCGAAGATTATTTTTAGGCTTTCAATATTCACTTCTATTTTTTGAAGTATAAAGTTCTTCCCTTTCCTTTTCCCTCTTCCCTTTCCTTTTCCTTTTTTTTCTTTATTGTGTGTTGTACAGTGATTTTGCTTGAGCTCATAATGAAGTGCTTTTGATCAGCACTAAAAAGGTCTACAAGTTGAGACCTTAAATGCAAAACTTCTGATGAGAATGAATTTCAAGGTCTCAGAATGCACTTATCAGATCTACTGTATGAATAAGTGTCAGGTCCCAGAGCAGATTGCGTAAATCTTTCTGGTTGAGCTTGGTGAGTGCAAAGCTTAATACCCACAGGCTTGCAATCTTTTTGAAGGTGATTATAATTCAGCACCAGCTTTGCATCCTGGATGAAGGTTCCCCTTGAACATAAAGTATATTACATGCTTGTGTGCTAGTGATCAAAATACCCAGAAGGTTGCCAGTCTTGCAATTCTTAAACCTGCAAAACAATGTTAAAATGCTACATTCAATCAATTTAGCTGGAAATTCCCTTATTGTAGATTAAGGTGTAGTTCTACCTCATATGCCAAAATCTAATTTCAGTCATAGTATTTTTTTCTACCATACTCCATGGTACAACATAACTCAGAGATTTACTGAAAGTTTATAAATTATATGTTTAAGATTTCATGACATTTTTTCTTACTTGCACATTCAGGTAAGTATTACTGCCTGAGGAAGCAAATATATTCTTTAAATTTCCAAGTAATTTTAGGGAATAAATTCTTATCCATGCTTGTTTAGGATAAATTTGCAGTCATACTATACAGAGTTTGAAGATATAGTTGTTGATAAGGAACAGCAATTTTTTTATGATCTATTTGTTTTGATTCTTCATTTAAGTAAAGGATCCAAGTTTGTCAGTTTAACAATTCTACAACAAATTTTCTATTGCAATTTTTCAAATTTATTGTGAACTAAATGTATTGTAATATCAATTATTTCCGACCTCTGATTAGCAAAATTCGGAAGATAGGAGATAATAGAGCTTGTTATTGTAACAGTCTATTAAAAATATTCTTTTTGAAACTGTATATTTAATAATAATAATAGTTCCTTTGTTAAACTGAGGTTCAGTGTGATCTCATGTTTTATAGAATATACTGCTGAAATTTTCTTTCTACTTTTAAGCCTGTATTATAAATCATAGTAAAGCTCAAAATAAATTTGTAGCATTCTTTTAGATATTTTTTATCTTTGCTTTTTGGTGATTATAAAAATATTACAAAATTCAGTGATTCACATGGTGACAATTGTGTGAAATTTAGCTGACCTTTAAACTTTATTATTCTACTTTTAAATTTAAAGTTTTCTGAAATTAAGAGGTGTATTAAAATACTGTACAAGACTTCTCTTTTGTTAGTCATAAGGAAACATGTATTTTAGTGATATTGAGCATCTTGTCATATATCTTGCAATCAGCTTCCAAACCTTGATCAAGCCTAATATAAGACTAGTTCAGCTGAACAATTTTGTCTTCCCTTGTCAACAAAGTTTTAAGATCATTTTATTTCAACCTCAGTACTTTCCTAGAAAAGGAATATAAGCCTTTTTGCTTGGGAAACAAGATCATTCGACATTCCAAGACACTGTTGGGAGGCGTTGCAGAAAGCTTCTTCCCTAGCTTTTTAGTCATATCCAAAATATTGACTATGAGATTAAATGAAGAGCAAAATTTGTTATAAATATGTAAATTTAAACTGGTTTATCAGATTTGTAACTGGACTCCCTTTTCCACTGAAAACAAAAAATATTCTTAATAGTTGTAAGCTATAAAGATACCTTTGGAGAAGTATACTGATATGAGTTACAATGAGTCAATGTTCAGTTAAATCACATTGCTATGTCCTGTTTTAATTTTACTGTGTACAGTAATGTAATGTACCTGCACTGCATCTAATACACCAGTATTACATGGATATTAGGTGCTGTAATGTAGACAAATATCCACAAAGAGGACACAATATAGCCACTCATCCCAGTGGTACCATTATAAACACTTACGTTACACTTAAAACCTCTAAGGTGGTGAAATAACTTTTTTTTTGTAAGTGTCCTAATATTAACTAATGCTTGCATTCTTATTTCCTGCTTAACTTTCTTTTTCTTGACATATAGATAAACATACATATACACACAAATATGTGCAATGATATGTACAATGTGTGTGCATGATGATATGTGCACAAATATGCTCATATCTTATTAAATCTTCCTTGGAAATTGTACCTTTTCTGTTGATGTGTGGAGTTTGACCAGAGGCTAGGAAAAGAATTATCACTGAAGATGAAAGAAGACTCCTGTTCTTTAACCCATCCAACAAGCTTATGTACAGTAGAAAGTTGTAGCACTTAGTTCTAGCCATAACAGCATTTATATTTGAATTCCATTTGGGATGCTGTAAGGAAGTTCCAATGAAGTTTACTCAATTCAGTATAAATAATTGTTATATTTGTATAACACCAGTCAAAAAAGGAGCTGGACTATAATAATAGTATTACATTTTCATAAAAATAAACACCTATTCCTGAGTCTGTTGGAACAGTAAGGCTGCTTAAGTCCTGGTACTGCTGCGGAGGTTGTGTTGTTCCCATGCTAAAGAGAAGGCTTTATTTCAGACTAACCATCAGTATTGAATGAATCAGTAATAATCAAAATCTTTCACTACCTCTGTTTCCCTAAATTTCTAGAGTTGTTTGAAGCAATGTTGAAAGCCAAAAAATTACCATTTCCTGGCTAGTTAAGTCTTATTCAACTAGAGTAAACTATGATCTGTACAAAACAAGTAAAATGTTTTGGGTGGGTTTTTTCTTTTGGGTGGGGACATTTTTTTTTTTTTTTCCCCTTCAAAATAATTTATACTGTCAAACTTCCAGAATAATGGATTTTAAATGTTTTTCTGTTTGCTAAAGATGAAACTCTACTTCTCCTAAATGTGAGGAAACAGTTTTGCAGAGTTACCATGACTGCTAAGCATGTGAAATTATGATATTGCAAACAAAGTACTTTATTGCATATGGTAGCTTATCTCAAGGAGAAACATAAAAATATACAACAGATTTAAAAAAAAAAAAAAAAAGAATTCCCCATGAAAAGAAAAAGGAAAAAAATCAAACCAACCAACCAAAAAACCAAAACAAAATGAAAAACAAACAAACAAAATCCAAAAAAACCAAACCCGTATTGCTCTGAGCCAGAGCAATACATTGATGGAACAGCCAGTTATATAAAAAATTGGAATGAAACCCTAGTCTCTTGAGTACATTGCTATGTTGGCTCTACCACAAAGTTCTGGAATAATTATAGGGAAAGTATTTCTTTCTCTTTCCCCTTTATTTTATATATAAAAAGTATAACCATTTTGTGGTACAAGCTCAGGCAACCACGTCTCCTTTGCACGTAAATAAGATTCTCCATTGACAGTAGTGTCCTTAGAAATGTGAACTGAGATACCCCAGTCTGGTAAGCTAGTATTCCTAAGGTGACACAGGGTAGCAGAACTGTAGATGCTTGCTTTTTCTTACCTGTCTATGGAATGAGACCTGATTCCTATGAATAGCTGTCCTGGCACTGAGTATCTAAATTCTACCTGAATAGCACTTCATTTTCCCAAATATTTGTCTCAGTCTCTCATTTAGTCACTTAATGAAATCAGAATGTCTTGTATTTTCTTAAGATATTATATCACTAGTTCCTCTGTTGTGACTTTGTTGTGACTTTATTGTTTGTGATGAAGCTTATTATCGGTTTTAGCATCAGGTTTTGTGGAGTCTGTCACAATGTTAGGAAAAGAAACTAGCAATGTGATCTGAAACTGCATTCCCTTTTGAAACACTTTACATCAAAAAGCTAGTGGTATTCTCTATTTATTTTTATAAATATTTTTAAAACATCTCATCCTTTGAGAATGGCCATCAGTATGTTTTTTTCCCTAGCTAGAGATGGTGTCAGTAAAAGCATAGCACATTTACAGCTACTGACAAGATCTTGACTGACTGTAGCCAGCAAGGGGTGCTTATGAATGCAACAGTCAAACTCTTTTCCTGAGAGACTGTGCTTTTACTGTATAAGGTCCAGCTTCTACTGACTTAGTGATCAATTTGATATCTTGTTTCAGAATCTCTGTTTTGAGCAGGTACATTAGATGACATCAAACTGTCCCACTCCAAGAAAGCTTGTTATGTATGAATATCCTTGACCTTATGTGAGATGTTATGGATCTGGTTCAGGTAGCATTTTTGTCATGTTGTGAGGGCAAAATTGTAGTTGAACTTAAAACTCCTGACGGTTTTTGGAGCATAGGTAATGTACTGCTACTGAGAAAAACACAGAGGGGAAGGCAGAAGGGAATAAATGCCACTGCTTGTAGCTCCTACGTCCTTAAAGCATACAGATTTGTTTGGTTTGATTTTTTTTATTATTATTTTTGTGTTCTGTTTTTTTGTGTTTTGTTGTGTGTGGTTTGGTTTTTTTAATAAATGGAATATTTCTCATATTTTCCAAGAACACCTTTTGTCAAAATTCACCCTTCTCCCCCCACGCCTGAAACCACTTTTTAGTAGTATTTGCCCTTACAATAGTTGAATCTAACAGATGAAAGAATAAAATACAGAGAGAACATAGATAAAAATCCACGCTAATTCATTTGTATGTTAACAAATTAACACTTATTCACCATAATCCTGCACCACAATTGCCTCATATCTAACCATGTGTGTCCTCCGGTTGCCATGTGTGAGAATTTGTCTAGCTTTTTTGAGCTATTAAACAGCATACTCCTAATCATAACCGTGATTTCTTCTTGAGTGTTTATCTCAAAAAACACTTGGACATTTGTGTTGGGCATTTAAAAATAATATCTATTTAATTAATCCCGATTCTTCTATTTAAACTGCATTTGTGAAATGGGAACTAGATTTATTGTCTGATTTCATATAAAAATGCCAAGAACATTGTTTTATTATAATATTAGTAATAATACATATTTCTCAAAATTTATAAGATAAATTTGTTCATCTGTATTCTTATGTCTGGTCTACTGGTATGCACAAAGATATATATTTCTATGGCAGTCCTTCTATTCTAATTTTGGTAGGCTGAAGATAGCAGTTTAGGTAAAAGTAATCAGTGTGGAACAATCAGGATGAGATTTTGAATATCTAAGTTAATAGAGAATCATCAGGGACTTTAGTAAATATTTTTCACTCTGTTAGAGTAAAGTATTTTTATGTAGCTGTGGGTTAAATTCAAATATGAATGTTACTGTAAATTGCATAACACTTTCTTTTGACAATGTGTTGTGATACTGGAATAAAATCCCTGCAATGACTTCTGTATGTTTGGTCTATATCAAAACCAAGCAGCTCTTAAAAATAATCACTGTAACTGCAAATATGTTTGATATCTATATTAATTCTTTTTATATTTTACTAAAATTGCATTGGTTTAAATTAAAACCAAGTGATTAAATTTTCCAAGGTTTGATTTTTATGAATAAGGAAGAATAAAAAGCTTTTGGCTTTTAAGACATAAGATGGTCAATATGCACAAGATTTGGATTTTAAAATAATTTGAAAGATATGTGATGAAGGTAGTAAAAGTGTTAAATATCATTTGGCCTTGTTGGAAGATTAAGATATGATAAATTTCTGACTATAGAGAGAAGTACATTCTTCCCCTTGGCTTGAAAATGGAAAATGATGGGTACTAGTAAGGATGTAGAAAAAAATGGATTACAACCAGTCAGGCAGCAATTCTAATAAGCACATGGGTCTGAGTTTTCCAGGAATTAGATTTCTCATGACAAGTTAAAAACATTACTTAACATGGCAGACCTTGATGATATCAAGAACAAAGCCCATGAAGTGTGATTGTTGTGAACAGTTTCACATGCTTCTGTAGCAATATTGAAACAGCAGGCATCAAGGAATGTTCAGTATAATTAACATATCAACCTGAAGGATCCTTCATATGTATCTGTGCTTTTTAGTATCCAAAATAGAGCATCCTTACTATAGTCTCTGTGATTAAGTGATTCATTTCCTACAGATTCACAGTGAGTTCCACTTCTGAATTAATTAGTGTATCTATGTATGTGTGTTGTCTCTACAAAACCAATTCTTTTGGTCAAAAATTATAGGAATCCTTAAGTCTTTTCCTACTCTGAAATTAATATCTAGTGTTGTTTTATTCACCTCAAAAAACAGATGGAACAAGACAATGCCTAATATAATTTGAAGTTCTTTAGGCTTTGGTGAAAGTGCAGGCAGTGTGAAGTCTTTGGATAAGAATCTACAGCTAAGAATATTTTATCACTCACCCCAGAATTTAAGTTCATTAACCTTGACACAGCAAACATGATCTCACAAATTCCTGTCCTGTTCTAAACTGTCTTATTTTTGAAGTATGTAAACTTTAATGTCAGTAAAGAACATTTTTTTTTTACTATGGGAGTGGGTCTTTCTCTTTCTAGCACATGGTAAGCATAGGCATTGTCGAATGGCACTCCCTTAGTCCAGTGCTCCCACTGAGACTTTCCAAACTATGCACTTCTCTCTTTCCCCTCCCACTGTGCTGGGATGGAGAAGAGAACTGGTGACACCAAAGGCAAAAATCATGGGTTGGGATAATAACAGTTTACTGGAAACAGCAATAAGAAAACAAGCAGTAACAATATCAGTACTAATGAGGATACAAGAAAGAAACAATTCACGTGGAAAATCCACAATAGACAATATCCGACCACTCCCTCCACCATATTTATTTGTTTACTCAACAGGACCAGAACCCCTTCTCCCCGAAAGAGACTCCCTTACCCCTGCCCCAGTAATGATGTAAGGTGATACGGAATAACGTGTCAGTCCTTGCCGTGCCCCCTCCTGGCTACTGCAAAACCAGAACCAGGAACCTCAACTTGCCAGAACCAGGACATGCATGTAATGGGAAATACAGGAGAAAGGCTACCACTTGCCATGCATTTAGTGTTTGGAAGACTAACAGCTGTCTCCTTTGTTGTGTCTTTACCTGACCAAAATCCAGACTTTTGTCTGTACATTACGGTCCCAAAGGATACTGTGGTGTGTGACTTTGAAATCACAGACATATACCTTAAGTGTTTGTCCTCTTTTGTTAAGATATGGGTATTCTTCTATAAAAATATAGGTATGTCTATAGTAGTCTAATTGGCAAAATGGAATTTTGCTCCTAAGTATTTCCTGATTTCTATCCTCTTTCATTTATCAAACTGAAATATTGAAATAGTTGTCAATATGTTTTGAGATGCATTGTAAAAGCTTCATATTGTTATTTCATTTTTTAAAATATTTAATAATAATCTAAAATAAATTATAATCTTCAATGTTCCCTCCCCCAATTAATGAACGTTCATTGCTTTTTCAAATCCCAGAACAATATACTAAGCTTCTAACCTCTTGTTACAAACATAAAATATAACTCAGTTTTAATTTATAAAAGGAGGCACTGGAGGCAAGCATAGGAAGCATGTGCATTGCAAAGCATATTGTTTTTTAAACTTTATTTGAAATAGGCTTACTCAGGCGTACTGCAAAAAAATCAGCTTCCATTGTAGCCAGTGATATTTCAACATGCTGAGCACCTCTTAGTAGGTAGTAGGACCTCACAAGATCAATCTCATAAAGAGAAAAAAATCTGAATATAAGTTGGGGCACTACATAACAAAAGACTCCTACAACATTCTTGGTAAGATAACTTGGAATATCCAGCAATGGGTTGTGAGAAAAATGAAAATGTTCAGCACTGTTTAAACAACAGCAATTGGTTTTGCAAAGAAAAGAGAAATAAAGTCTCCATCTGCAGTAAACACTGTGTATGCTGAGTGCTTCAAAAGAATCATTATACATTCAGATTAAGAAAAATATTTTTGTGTTTTGTAGTTTGTATTTATTAATTACTTGTATCTATATTTCAGTGTCCTGGTGTAATGAGTTAACCTTGGCTGGCTGCCAGGTGCCCACAGTCGCTCTAACCCCCCTCTTCCCCCACCTAGTCAGGCAAGGGAAAAGAATGAGATGGTAAAACAGTGGGTTGGGATTAGGCAGTTTACTGAAAGGAAATACGAAAGCAAAGCAAAGCAAAGCAAAAGTGGAAGCATTAATCTAATCTCTACTTCCCATCCGCGGTGATGACCGGCCACATCCAGAGAAGTAGGGCTTCAACACGTGTAGTGGTTCTCTCGGCCACCATGGGAGACTGTGGATGCCCCCCCACACTTCCTGCTTCTCCCCAGCTTTATATCTGAGCTGACGTCATATGATGTGGAATATCCCTTTGGCCAGTTTGGGTCCTCCCAGAATCTTGCGCTCAGTTGAGGAAGGACACTACAATCCCAGTGCTGTGCTAAGCAGTAGTCAAAACACTGGTGTGTTATCAGCACCGTTTCAGCTACCAATGCACAGCACTGTGAGGGCTGCTATATGGGGAAATGGGCTCCATCTCAGGCAGACCCAATAGACATGGTTTAACTCTAGCTAGCAACTGAGCACCGTTCAGCCACTTGCTCACTCCACCCACCAGCAGGATCAGGGAGAGATAGAATTGGAAGAGTAGAAGTGTGAATATGTATTAATTTCTTTTGAGCAGTTTTAGAGTCTTTTTCAAAGACTGTTTTTAAACATACATAAAGATTCCTCACATTCTTTTCATATCTCTGCACTACAATATGATTATTAACAGAAGTAAATGTGAGAGAGTCCGGGGTGACAATTTTACTACATCTTCTAGCTCAGAGAGTATCTATCAATTGTTTTCACATTAGCAACTTCAACACCATTAAAGGATTCATAAATATTATCAAAATTTCATATATTCATATATGACTATCCATATATTCTTATGTAATATTCCATTATATCCAAGCAACAAGTATAGGCATTTTAGATATAATACCTAAGAGTGATACAGCATATTCCAGGCAATAAACAGCAAAATTTTACACCATCATACAATTTTACTCTTCAAAAATCAATCAGACATTCTCAATATAGTTGACTTAGAAGTATGTATGTTTCTTAGCTTCCTGCCATACCATGGTCCTCAGGCAAAGATTTCACGAGAGAAAGAAAGAATTTTCCTTGGAAGTGGGCAATTAGCTAAAGTATCAATTTCATATCACTTAGAATTTTTCATTTAAGTCTCCAAGTTATTTGCTAAGCATGAAAAGAAGAAAAAAAGGCAGAAACTAAAATCCACGGAGTATAGTATGTCAATGAGAAAGCTTCCACTTGCTGAGAAAAACAGGATTAGTACATCTAAAGAAAAAAAATGCAACAAAATCTAACTTGTCTACTAAATAGAGGACAATTACTATGTAAATAAAGAATTGTATTTGCATTAAATCTCTGAACTGCTCACACTGGTTTATTTTAAGACAATGAGGGATGTGGGGTAAATATTTGAGAAATATAAATCTAATGTCATGTTACATATGTGTGTCTTCGTGAGTACAAATGCACATATGTATATATACATAAGTGCATATGCCATAACATGTTTATAGACTCTGCTAAGCATAGTTATTTTGATTAATAAGGATAAGTAATTAATAACTCAGGATATAATTTCAATAACGTAGCCTATTCAAAATGAGAAGTTTTTAAAGTTTTAGTTAACATGACAACAATTCAGAACACACCAGAGTACACTCACACCAACATTAAGACATGGCAGTGAATTTTCTGGGGGAAAAGTTAGTAGAGAAAAGGATTATGTACAGTAAGTCACTTTTTAGTGAACTGAAACAGTTATATTTAGCCAACTTTGTAAGGTTTTCTGTTTAAAATACTAGCCTAAATGGTTTGCTTACTAAATAACCATTTCATACTAAAGAAGTGTCACATTATAAATTTTCAAATGTCTCTTTCTTAATAGAGATAAAATGTATGTTTTTTATATTAATCTTCAGCTATTGAGATTCAGTTTAAACAGAAATTATTAATAATAAGAAATGCATTACAGAATATGCTGGAGCCGTTTTAAATAAAATAAAAAATGTTAGGGGACAAAGCCAAGAAATACTCAGTAAATAAAACTATAAAGTTCTGTTATACTCTCTACATATTTTCATGCAGAATTGAGTTTGGAGAAGCATTTGATAATTCGTTGTTGGAAAAACCTTGCTGGTTTAGTCAAGCAAGAAAATTACCCCCAAAGCCCGTAAGATTTATAATGCTTAGAAAACAAAAAGAAAAAAATCGCAACAAAAGATAAGGGTGATTCAAAACCTAATGAGACATTTTAAGCCTCATTTACATCTCTAACCTGATGCATTTCTTCAAAACGTTTTTCTTACAAATTTGCATACTAAAAGCTTATTCTTCCCTAACCAAAATGATGATGAGATTTCCCACACTATTCTAAAGTTAACATTAGTTTTAAAGCTACTTATAGTCACTTCTAGAAGATGACTAGCGCATCGTTCTTAAATTCACACCTCTATTAGAGCTGATAGTGCAAACAAATACTTTTTCTCTTTATATATGATGCTTGTAAATTTAAAACAGAGGGTTTACGGGTCATTACTACGAAGCATGGTAATTGTATCACTGAATGGCCTTTTTTCACTAGACAAGTCTATTTTTTTTAATTAAATGTGAATTAAAAAAATCCAAGTATGTGGATAAATGTCTTTTGATTGAGTAAGCATCATCTGGCGAATAGTTTATATATGGATTTCCAAAAGACTTTCACTAAAACCCCCCTATCAAAGGCTTTTAGGGAAATCAAGCAGCCATGACATAAGGAAGGTCCCTGTATGGACAACTAATTAGTAGAAAGAAACACACCAGGCATATGCTTTCTGTAATCAGAAAAGCAAAGTGAAAAACTCAGACTCCCTTCACCAGAGGATACCCATCCTACGGGCTATATATGTCCTTGTAAAGGTATGGTTAAAGGATCAGTCTTCCAGTTCTGTTTATATTTTGCTTTTCAATCGCAGTTTAAATTTGAATTGAAATTTGGTATTTTTCAGAAGTGGAATAAATACTGTTGTTAAAATAAGGTTAGAATATTTCATTTTAGGTATTTGGAGCTGAGATGAGTAATGGACATATTTAATGCACAAGAGTAATAATATATATGATGTGTCTAAGGAGACACGTGATAAGTAGTAGTACCATAGGGGGAGGGGGTGTAAGCAATTTACATTATTTCTAATAATAAAAATCTTAATTGGCAAAAAATGTCACTAAGAAAAATCTCAGAGAAAAAAATTTTTACTGTAAAACAGTAGTATATCTGTAACAGAATCTTTACCTCTTTGCAGTAAATAATACACAAATTCTTTAATTACCTAAATAATACACAAATTCTTTAATTACCTAAATAACAAAAGGGTCATCCTTTTACCAAAGTTTGGGTGCAAATAAGAATGAATGTTATCAAATACTATAAAGTGATAGAAGATATCAAATGCAAGAATGGTATGGACCAAAAATTCCTTTACAGAGGAAAGTGCTTTTTAGGATAAATTCTTACCTAAGAATTGTTAAATTTTTCAGGCACAGCCCTGAAGCGAGAAATCTGTCACTTGAAATTATCTTATGCTTTGTATGTTTTTACACGTCTGTTAACAGTGAACTGTTAATTGATGTGCATGGGAGACACTGAATAAAGCAAGATTTTGGACAACATGCTGCCACTTCCAATAACTGATAATAAGTAACTTTTGATTGTATCCTAGCTTTTTACATCATACTTTGAATACATCAAAACTGTTGATCAATTTTAGACAAATAAAGCAGAGGAATGGAAATCTGAAAAAATTTTCCTGAAAGTTCTCTGCTTAGGGGGGAAGAGATCCAAAATTATATCCCAGTTGTATAGATGGGGTAAAATGAGCTTAACCATAATATTGTAGTTCCTTAAATATTAGGCATTTATAATGAAACCACATAAATCCTTACTTTTTATAAATGTCTTATTTGTTGGAAATATCTTTTTCCTCAACAAATGAGATGATTCTACAAGTGTTTAGATGCCTGTTGTTTAGCACTTGATAACATTAGGATCTTAGAAACCTACGCATGCTTTATCTGAGTCTGTTGGCAGAAGTGATTATTATCCTAGTTGTAGTATAAATAGGTGAGTAGGCAATTTTGTCTAACACTTCCTGAGGCATATTTCTTGAACTATAGTGTGTGAAAGTATTAGACCAAGGTCTAGAAAAAGGGACCCAAACTGTTTCTTGGAAAAAAAAATAAATGGGCTTCTGTGTCCAATACCTATTTCAGAAACACCTCTTACCTGACTGAGACGTCTTAACTCCTGAAGTTTTGACCTAAAGTAACAACAATTCATATTTCTTTGCATGAAAATATGCCCTGATTTGCAAAACTGAGTAATGCTGAGTCTAACTTCTAGGGTTAGGTCTACCTTCTTGAAGAATACTATAGATACTAGATATTACATGCTACTTCTGGGTTGAGACATGCAATTAGAAATGCTTCATCTAAAATTTTGCACTGCGCAGAATAGAATTCAAGGTTCCTTGGGCCAGCAAAATGGAAAAAAACTCCTAGTTTAAATTTGTAGCTTCAAAACAAAAATAGGACTGAAAAAATAAAAAAGCCTTGGCATTTACCGCTCTTGGGTTTTTATGCAAAACTACATAAAAGTACTATGTGTCAACAATTTTACATTCCCTACTTCCCCCCTCTCCCCAGGGCAATTCCCCTGAATAAACAGAAACACCTTTTTTTCCCCACCCAGAACATGCATTAAAGAGAAGAGAAGTGAAATGGTGCTGCAGAGTACTGCAAGGGGAGGGAGGGGGAGGGGAATGACTATTCTCTTCCTCAGTTTTGGAAAAAAATGCCTTATAGACTTAAGTTTCTAAGATGTTCTCAGAGATAAGATGCCAAGTTGAAGGAGGAACCTCATTATATTCCTGTGCTCTGAGTTTTTAGGCCTCCGAGAGATGCTTTGATGCCTTAAAGTTTCAAACAGCTTGTCTTAGCAATTGTACATTATCTATCTGTAGATACCTGCAAATAGCACCCTAAGTGACCCCTAGTTCAGTCTTTTGTTTGTCTGCTGCCTTACTTTGAAGAACCAAACTTCCCACATCCTGCATCAGAAGCCTTCTAATTAGGGGGTCCGAATTCCATACTGCAGACCAGTTGTCTAAGCATTAACTGTTATACTATTTAACTTTCAGCTTTGTTAGTCTCTTCTAGCTATTTTGTTGAACAGTGATCATTGTGGAAATATAAGATTTCTCTTCACTATTACTAGAAACCTGTCCACTACAGGAAATTTTTCAGGGTCTTGTGGCATGCAAAGAAACCGTCTATTGGGATTTCAAAATCTTACTGGCTTTGCTTGCATGACAATGGCGTTTTGTTATTCTCATGCTTTATAAACCTCTCTGTCATAGTTATTTTCAGTAGTTCTTAGCCCTTCTATATCTTTTGTCAACTGACTACATTCATGTTGGCGTACAGAACTCAAGTTATTTTCTGCACATACGGTCTCAGTGAGTTAATCCATTTCTAGGTTGTTGTACGTCAGGGCTCAGCACTTAAATATTTTCTTGTGCGTTTCCATCTGAAAGTCAACATCTCTCACCTCCTGTCTTTCTAATATCTTTTTGTAGCAATTGCAGATTCCTTAGAGCACAGGGAAAATTAAAATTCCCTCTTTTTAAATTTTGCTTTCTTTGCTTTGCCTCTTTCTACAGCACTGGCAGCTACTGCATTATTGTTGCAGACATTTAATTTTATTTGAACTGTATGTGTTAATTACTGACAATGTTTCAAATTAGTTTAAGAATAGATCTGCAGTTCTATTTTCCTTTTAAAATTGTTTTTGTTATTGCTAAGTGTTGGATGATTGAGAGAGGACAAACCTGTATATAGCAATCTACGTTTGTTTCACAAATGTAAACATTTGTCATTTATAAATAGTATATGGTCATCACAGTTCACTCTGCACTGCTTGGCAGTAATAATTTCAAACTTTTCTTATTTAAATGAAGTAATTATTTATAATTTGCAATACTTTGACATTATTTTAGTTTGTGATGCCACAGAACCAAGCTGTTCTACTGCCCCACTTTAATAAATCTGACAGAATTCTTCGTTTCCACACTGTAGTTGTGCCCTTTTCAAGAATCCTTCCTTCCTTCCTTCCTTCCTCCCTTCCTTCCTCCCTCCCTCCCTCCCTCCCTCC
>VXBA01002732.1:141606-152392 GCA_013399895.1 Serilophus lunatus
TTCCTCCCTTCCTCCCTTCCTCCCTTCCTCTTCTTTCCCCTTCCCAAACCTTCCCTTCATATGCTGCCTGTAAATTATACTAGGGGATCCACAGAATACTGGAGAAAAGCAAAGATCACAGTTACTCATACCCACATTTCTTAGACACAGAGTAAGTTGTTTTCATATTAGCTTTCAGAACCTTTAGTAAACAGTGTAATTTAAAGAATTGTTTTAAAATTATTCTGATGACACAAAAAAGTGTTTAGCACCAGACAGTGAATAAATTTATACTCTTCATGTGCTATAAATTGAAAGGACTAGATTCCTCAAAAGTACACTTTGAAGAGGTTTTCAAGCTGTGTCTGTGGATTTTTCTCCTTGCATGTCAAATGTGTATCTACATAATATTATGAAAATGAGCTAGAGTTAGATGGAAATACATCGAGCTATTCTGTATTGCATATCAAGTTACAGCATATCTAGCTATTGCTTAGTATTACTAAAATGTCTATTTAGAAATTTATCATTTCCTTATTAAAAAAAACTCTCCTAGGTATATTTATGGCTTTGGCTTCAAAATCCTTAACAGAAGATGAGGTGAACTGTGTAATAATTTAAAATTAAGCCAAAAAATAGGCAAAAATCAAAAAAGCATTTAATATCTCACTACCTGTAATCAATATGATACAGAATATAATCCTTTCATTTTCATTCTTGAGAGTTGTAGCAAATACCTTCACTGTGGTAAAGCATAACCCTCTAAGGTACTACAGAAATTTCAGAAAGCAGGAGCAAAGTGAAGATGCACCAAATGTTGCTGAAAAAAGTTTTTATCATTCAAAAGTTGCCACTAAAAAAAATTTTAAAAATGCCACTTAAGATCAGTAAATAGAACAACCTAACAGGAAATTATACTGGATAAAATTAACACTTAGAAAAAGAGAGTACTGGTGTATCTGCTGAATGACTGAAAATAGCATTTAGATGGCTCAGCCTGTAGTCTTTCTCAGAAAATGCATTACTGTATCTTTTGTCCTAATTCTCTTTTTAAAATATCACCTTCCCTTTCCTTCCATCAGCAGAGTGATGAACGAACTATTTCTAGATGTTATGGAAGATACTTCTGCTACAGCACTATGAAGTTGCTATAATCTAAATCACTTTAGTGGTGAATAGAAATATTATTACTATTGTTGTAAAATCTTTTAAATTCTGTCAGCAAAACAAAAAGGAAAGAACAAGAATTATTTATGACAAAAAGCCATATTTTTAACTGTGTTTTTCTGGTATTCAATCCAAATTGATGAATCAGTGGAGGATGGAAATAGAGCCCTTATGTAGAATGCTCAAGATTTAATATATAAACACCACCCACAAACCCAAACTCAGATGTATATACTATCAGGTGATTTCTGGGGTATGAGCTCTGAAATGGGTTTGATTACGTAGAAAGAAGTGTGAATATTGTGTACTGAAGTTCTGATTATCTGCTCAGAGAACCACTTGTACACTATACTAGGTGCAACTTGATGCCAAATAGCACAGGACCATGGACAATAAACATCCCATGTCACTTTCTAGCTGCTGGTCTGTGACTTCTCCCACATCCTGAGATGTACATTGTTACATCTGGCTCTCCTATCTAAAAGTGCACATACTGCACGTTGTAAATATCATCTTTTCTAGTGCAAAATAAAAGCTTTATGGACAATTGCAAGCCATATGTTCTCAAATAGAAAGCTTTTACAGATGAACTTGTGAAGTCAGTTTGGCTTTATTTCAAAATTAGTATGTGACTACCAAATTTTTCACGGTATTCATCATTCATTTTTGTCACATCTATGATTCTATTTCATATGAATCCTGACAATACTTACTTGGAGTAGCAGAAAAATTAACTCTGACTACAGTTTTGTTAGTATATTTTTATAAAAGTTAAATTACATTTGTAAAAGCATTTCTTTACCTTTTATATTTTATTACATTTGGCTTAATGAAATAAAGATGTAAATTTACTTAAGATACTTAAATATGAAGATCTGGCTTGCTTGAATAGGCAGAATAGCATTTTTGAATCAATTATTTCTCATAGTTTAAAGAAATCTTGTTTAGACGAAAGCTGTTTACTATTATTCGTTACCTCATTCAGTGACCCAGACTGTGTCTCCTGTTTGCTAATTGTTGCTTATCAGGAGGGCCTTTGTGATGTCTTGATCACTTCATGAAGAATTAGGCTGAAAAATCACCAATTTATTTATGACAATCTGCTAAGCAGCCCTCAGATGTCCGTGTCTTTTGTTAACTGATTTTGACTGTATGTTTGCTTATTTTATGTATGAGCAGTTACTAGAATTCCATATAGGCATGCAAAGTTCAAGCACCAAAAAACTGTTTGCAGAATTAAGGCCTCAGCAATGGAAACGTCCATCTTCCATTGCTCCACTAGAAACTGTGCTGTGTAAGGAAATGGTATTATGGTGGGCAGAATCATGTGAGCCCTAATGGAATTGTTGTTACAAAGGAACAGTATCCAACAGTGTGATTTGCATCATGCTGTGTGAGCCGCCTACACTTTTCAGCAGTTGGTTCTGTGTCTGTAATTTATTGCTCTAGAAACCATTATAATAATACAAGAAATGCTGCAGCAAGTGTAGAGGAAAGAACACATCACAGTCAGACTGTAATGACTATTTAGGCTATTTAAACTCACTCAGCTGGTTTTACATTAGAAAAACAAGTCCTTTTCAATTACTTACTTTACACATTTTATTTGGCTTTCTGGTCTCATAGTGGTTGGGATTAAATACACTATTACATGTTTTAAGATAGTTCATGTTCATAACTACCCTAAAATGCAAAACACACCTAAAAATAAAATGGTAAAATCAACAATTTGCACCTTGAAGAAAAACTATAAAAGGTATACTATTTCCAGCATAAGAAAATTATCTCATGCTTGTATAAGAGAATATGCTCCACAGTATATGAAAAAAGTATGCTGGAATCTCTCTCTCTTCATCAGCTGTACAGTTAGTTATGTTAGTCTTTTTAAAAACAAGGACATTTAATTTATGAACATTACGAACTTCTTTATTAAGTAGTCAGGGTGATTTTTTTTGTGTAGCTCAGCCTTTTAATTAGTGTACTGATCACATGGGAGGCGAATATAAGAAAGGAATGCCCAAGGCTGCTAAGAATCCTTCAACAGACCAAACCGGGACTTCCAGCTGGTGGTTCAGTATCACCTTTTCCGTCTTTATTTTAGCACAGGACATGGCTCATAATTTTTGTCCTCTGGAATTTTTATCCTATGCCTTTCTGCACACAGCTTGCTTCTGTTTTTGTACTGTCCTGCAGAACAGAGAGCAGTTTTTCTCGAAATTATTGTCCTTTTATCTTCTGCAGGATAAAACCAATTTTTATAACTGCATACTTCTTCCTCAGGCACCCGAACTCTTCCTTTGATGGGAAGAAATTACTATCAACATTGATGTAATGTTCTGCTTTCATTCCCTGTTCTTTTCCATTTCTTCTGACTCAGTTGTTTTGCCTATTTTGTGTCTTTTTTCTTAAATTTCTGAAATTCATAATCTAGAATGTAGGTGACAAAAAGGTTTTGATTCTAGAATCTTTTAAACTTTTTCCTTTGTAGATTTCTATACTGCTCTTTCTATAAAGTTTTCTTTTCTGCCTGTCACTCATTGACTCCACTCCAATGAACATTCCTTTCCTCTTTTGGCAGAGCTCATTTACAAATCCTAAATGTTTCTCTCTGTCAGTTTACCTCTTTGTCTCTTTTATTACCGTTGTTCTTCATTCCCAGAGCTCTTTTCTGTCACATCCTTTGCTTCTAGCCCGCTACTACCTTTCCTTAAGCTATTTCTGCATTTCATTCATATTTAATGTTTCCACAGTTCTAACATCAGTATAGTCACTTCCTTAACCTTCCAGCATAAGTAATTTCTTCTGCCTGAAATACTTTTTTTTAAAACTACGCATTGCTTTGCTACCATATGCCTACCCTTTTCTTGAGAATGTTTAGCAGCCAATGTACATTTGCTGCCTAATCCTTTACCTGCCATGTGAATTTATAGAAATCTTAGTGCATTTTTAGCATTCAGTACAAAAACTAGGTACACAGTAACATGACATACCACATAAAATGTATTATAACAAACCTCCAGTATGAAGGATAACCACATGTTTCTTAGGATGCTGGTTTCGATAATTTTTCCTGCTCTGTTTCCAATATAACAATACACAGCAATGTCACAGATAGAAAGGAGGCTAGCACCAAGCCTAATTTAATTTTCCATTATATAACCTGAAGGAAACAAAATACTTAAACGTTAAAGCAGTTTCACCAAGTCAGTAAGCATCTCTTCAGAAGAACAGATACAGACATCAAGGGACTGACCAACTATAACCTCCAAGGGCAAAATTATATTTTTATCTTGTCTTTTATTTGATGCTTTGTTCTTCTCAGAGTTGTTTAGTGGGGTTTTTTCACCCCCAGATTTATTGGTTTTGGAGAAAAAAAATCATTAAATAGTCTTTTTTCAGGCCTTGAATGCATATATGAGTTTGAACATTCTTAGTACAACAAATTGGAAATATGCAAATATAATATATATATGCAAGTATAATTATATATGCAGAGATAATTTTCATAGAAATATATAGGTATCCTGCTGGCTTTTAGTTTTGTGGCAGAATACAGGATATTTGAGTCATTAACTTGAGAGAAAGTTCATGGAATTACTTATGGGGGTGTTGTATTCCTTAACAGAATCTGATTGCATAAGAAGTATTTTTATTTTTCCATTGAGCAGAGCACAATTAAGCTGCAGTTTTGTCACATTTTCCAGAACTGCTGGAAAAGTTCAAGAAACTATAAACTACAGAGAGAAGCAACAAAACGGTAATAAAGTTGTTACCATTATATATAATTAAGCAGATTAACAGCCCACATTTTTGCATTCGTTTTGTTTATTTTGCTTTGTTTTGTTTTGCCAAAGCATTTACCATTTATTTATGAAATTACAACTAACAGTAATACAACAAGATAGTGCCAAGATATTTTAATGACCCTAGTCTTTCTTGAGTTTTTTGCTCTGTATGTAAATTTTTGAAAGAGTCTCATAATTTATTTTTGTTTTTTCTTAAAATGTGTCACTATAATGGTTTATTTCTATCATTAAATCATTTACATATGCTCCATAAACAGGTGCTCCAGAGAAGCCTGTAATTTTTCCAAATTGCTGCTCCGTCAAATGCATTACTTGAGCAGAGATGGGCTATTTCATTTGTCTTAGTTACGTTATTAAAATCTTATTTTTATATACTTGTTAACATTAGAAGGCTTGATTTTCAAAAGTGACACCTAGCTTAGGATTCTCCTTTGGTGTTTTGCTTCTCTTTCCACACTAGAGAAAACACTTTTTAGTTTTGCAGTGTGATCAAGATGCCAGTTATTTCATATTAGAATCAGCAAGAAGTTCACATTTTGTTAGAGGTGCTTAAAGTATAAAAACACTTGCACAGGTCTAGCCTTCACTAGTCATTTTCTTAAACTGTTCTGAGTCAACCCATGAACTTTTCTTACACTTCAAAGCTTATTTCCAACAGGGCATTAAAATCAGCTTAAGCCATAACTGATCCTGCCTGATGTGGGGCACCATTTCTAGTACCTTATTGAACTTCTTTTCCATTTCTTTATCAGTAATTTATGAATGTGTGTGATATGAAATACAAGCATTTGAATTCCCCCTTCCCCCCCCAGCTTTTACAGACTGCAAAAGATAAAGTGTGGCAATACAATAATTGCCTATTATTGCTGTGTCTGTTGCAAGTAAAAAGTATTTTTTATCACGTAGTCCACAGTGTTTCAGAAACCTTATGAATTTATTCTAGTACTTTAGAATCTTTTCTGCATTTTGCTTTACTATTTTTTTCCTTCTTTTCATGACTTAGTTAAATGAGCTCAGCCGCTCTTTCCTCTTGGTCATTACTTTGATCCAGTGCCTGTGCTGCAACTGTAGGCATAACCTCAGAACAATGACAGATGCCAACACCTTCTCTCCATTTACACAGCCCTTACTGCTTAACCTGTACTGCAAAGCACTATACAGAGCTTATGAACATGCGGGAATTATGTCATCAGATACCACTGGGCCTGTGATCAACAGGTGACTTTGGAGCTGTAATACAGAAAGAGAAGAGAGAGCCCTACTAGACTTGCTACCATTGATTAGAAGGGTCTTCCTTCTCTTTTGAAGGATTCTGACTTTCAGTAACCTATGTTCACAGTCCTGCTTGAGATGCTAAATCCTATGTAGTACCATGCTGTTGTGTAATGGCTTAATCAATAAGTCAAACCTATAGTTCCATACAGCCCTACCTATGAGGATAAAAACAGTTTATGATGGAGTTCATCTAAATACTAAATATATTTCTAATTTAAAATGATTAATCGTTTTCACAGATGGATAATCACTTAATGGCAAAATGGTGCCTTGATACAGGGTTACAAGGCTGCTATATTGAATCTTGTCAGAATATTTTCATCTCAACCCATAACTTTTATTGCATATGTTTATTCTCATTTGATCACTGGTGCCTTTTTAATCTATTTAATGACAATCAATTAACACTTTTTAAAAATTAATGGCAATCTCAGAGCAGGTCAGCTGTTTTTTGGCTGATCCTAAAATGACTGACAAATAGTAGCATATCTTAAATTTCTATATCTAGCAGGAAGAGAAAGCAAACATTTCATTTCCATCATGACTTGTGGGGCCCAGATTTTTTTCAGGCATTCTGTTCATAGAAAGTGTCAAATACAGGATCTTTAAAGACTTTCTTTCAAATTTATTTATAATGTAATGTAATATGACAGTGCCTTTTAGGATATAAACCTTTGAAGGTATAAGTTTATCTATGGCTGAGAAATATATTAGTTTCACTGTGCCATCATGTTTTTCGATACTTCTTTCAGTTTTCTTTTGGTAGGATTTTTTTTCAACTGCCTCTTTCATAATGACCAACATAAAATAATTGTTAGTCACCTGTGTCTGCAGATATCATTCTTGTCTCCAAGGACTAATAGGTGCTATATGATTATGTAGCCTATCTCTATATTAACATATTTTCCTCAACCTGTGAACCATGCTGTTATTGTTAGTTCTTGTAATACAGTGGTGTAATATAGTTCAGTGGTCACTGTAAGTTTCAGAGCTCTTTTGTGGTGTGAATTCTCCAAAATCAAAGGCAGCCCATACACCAGAAAGCTAAAACACATGCTAAAACCACATGTGATGGGCAGAGCAAATGATCACAGAAGAAATACCATCTTATTTTTATTATTCAAATTGAACATGACCATTTACCAGCTTGCTTTTTATCCTCATAATTTTCCATGAACATTACAGTAAGTGAGTTTTGAATAGGAGTTTTATTTACTGCAGAGCAATGACTGCATGGACTGTTTCTATCACGTTGTTTTATGTAGAGATTCTAGTGGAAGCAAAGGTACAAATTATTTAATTAACATGTTCAATCAGATGATGAAATTTGTAAATAAGAAAAAAACTAAAAACTAACAGAGAATTTTTAGTGGTCAGAAATAAATAATTGTGACCTGAAGTTACTCAGTGAAAAGGAGTTTGCAACTAGAAAAGAACTGAGAATTTACAGCAGACAGATAAGAAGCATCATATGTAAAATAAGGAAAGAGTGGAAAATAAGGAAAGAGAAAGGAAGAGAAAAATAAAAATTTCATTTGGGGGAAGGCAAATACACAAAGTGTGTAGAGTAAAATGAAGTACTGCTCCTATGAAATGTGAACATGTTAACAACACAAACAGAGAAAGTGATTGTGCTTTAGTCTCTGCCAGGTTCAGAAGGGAAAACCA
This sequence comes from Serilophus lunatus, assembly GCA_013399895.1. Classification (NCBI taxonomy): domain Eukaryota; kingdom Metazoa; phylum Chordata; class Aves; order Passeriformes; family Eurylaimidae; genus Serilophus; species Serilophus lunatus. Next base: position 149,502 of record VXBA01002732.1, read on the forward strand.
GGATCTTTAGACTATAGTGTAATTTAAGTGGAGAGGGATGTTAGGAGTCCCAACTCCAACCACCAGCTCAAAGCAGGGTCAGTTACAATTTCAGAATGACTTTTTTTCTCTGCCTTACTTCTATATTTCTAAATTACTTAGAAGATATTAGATTGAATACTAAGGAGGAGATGGCAAGAGAAACAGGAAAGTCTAAGGAACAAATGAGGCATGGAGATCAAAGCAAGACAGAGCCAGACAGCAAAGTTCAAGGGAATGATGAGATGAGATCAGGTTGGTGTGTTATGAATTGGCCTCAGACAGTTGCAAACTAACTATAGGCAAGGTTTTCTGTGTATATCATGGAATGTGGAAAAGAAATACTTTAAGCAGAAATTTTAATGACAAAATGGTATCTTCGTAGTACATTAGCCCTCCTACTGAGATCTAAAGCTGTTTTTACAGTAAATAACTACATTTAAGGAATCAGATGACTTTAAAATGCTTAATATTAACAGTCTTTGGTTATAACCCATTGATTAGGGTAATTATCCAGCACAATTACAAAAGGTTTTGGTTTTTTGGCCTTAGCTGAAACTCAGAATACCCTATAAACCTAAAGATACACTTCTATGTATCTCAGCTTCCCCATATTTAAAAAAGAATTATAGTTCTTCATTGACTGAGAGACACTTGTAAGGTCTATTACCATTTGTGAGATGGTTTTAATGGCAATCAACATAATTACCAGCATCAAAAATCATGTGAACATTTAAAATTATGCAGCTTTTTGTTGAAGACAACACTTGGCAAAATGGAGGCTGTTGTGTTACATGGCACTGGTATCCTATTACTAGCGTACAATTTTAAGCATAAAAATGATTGAATTTAAATAGTAACTAAATGACTTATTAAGACTTCTGAAAAGAAAATGAGTTTTTAATAATCATTGAAAATCTCTTAAACCAAAGAATGGTTCACTTCAAATGTCATGTTATAAAAATTCAAACAATAAATTCAACTATAAATGATTTTTTCTGTTGCTGATAAAGAGAAACTGCTTTTGTTGTAAATAGTTGTCAATAACAATGAACATTTTTGCTTTATCTGCTCTTTGGCAGAGAAACTAATTTTCTTTCATGTGTTTTGTTTCTGGGTTTTGCACTTTCATTTTGATTTTGTTATTTTTTTGATAGGAATACAAGAAGTCTTTATGGTCTGCATACAATAAAGCTATACACCAAAATTACCACCACTGACTATATTGTCTTCATCTGATAATTAACAGTGCAGTTTGGGATGAGAGACAGCTAAAATAAAATAACAGCATAACATTCAAAGAATTCTAAAAGATTAATTTTTCTTGGTGCTCAAAAATGGCTACAGAATATTCTACCATTGAGGCATATTTGAGATGTGAGAAACATTAACAGTGAGATGGGCTTTAGGTCAGGATCACTGTGCATCATAGATGGCATTATCTGCTGATTTAGCTGAGCTGAAAACTGCTGAAAAATAATCCTTTTTGTGCCCTTGTCAGTGGCTTTGGCCTAGAGTAATAGAAAATCAGCTTTACCTAAGTCAGATAATCATTACAAAATGAATTTTGTTCTTGACTCCCAGAAATAATTGGTAGAAAAATATATTTGATAGATGTGATGAATATTATTGTAAGTTAAATCTTACTTGAGATGTATGAAATACTAAGTGCTGCTGGTAATTGAGCAGCTCTATGCAACTGTAAATTAGCTGCTTGAATTGAAAATAGATGATTACTAAAAGCACTTTTTCTCCCTAGAAAACTTGCCGTTCTCCTTTTCCTTAGCATTCACAAGGGGCATCCAGTTAATCATCCTGAGGTCTCTCCCTTAGTGCTGCAGTAGCTGATTACCCAGCAGGAGGTGCAGTTCCAGCAGGGTAAGTCAGAATGGTGTTGGTTGTTCCCTAGGGAGGGACATCCTGTAAAAACACCAAGGTTGAGAACTGTCATATTCACAGCAGTAGGTGCATTTTCCTCAGAAATTAATGGAGCAAGCTGGGCAAAAATGTTTTTAAACTACGTCTTCCCTAGAGTAAGATGCAAATTCAAAGCTCTTTTGAAGCATTGGAATGAAAGTTGAAGATAAGACTTTTTAGTTTCTGACATTGATGATATAGGCAACCCTAGCACTACGAATGTTAAATTGAAATGGAGGATAAGTGGGGCAAATGTTATTCCAAGAGCTCCCAAATGCAGTCCTAACTGTTTCAGAGCTAGCTTAACTAAGGTGTTTGTAATTATGGTTATTATTATCGCAGAATACCTGTCACATATTTCCTACCGTCATTTTTTTTTTATTGATTGACAATGCTAGATTCTTTCCTGAAACAAGAGGATTGAATGTAATTTTGCCCATTAGACTCCCACCCAACAAAAGAGGGTTTGAAAAAGGAGTGAAACTTTGAGATGCTGCTTTTTTTTTCAGCAGCAGTCTGTATGCTGTTCAGCAGCAAGCAACAACTAGTCTGCTTTATCAGCGACGCATCACAAAGTGATTTGGAGCTGTGTATAAAAAGATTTTTCAGAAACATTAAGCACCTTGTTAGGTCTGTACTCTTGAACAAAGGCATAAAAGGTGTCTATAATACACAGTTGCTACAGATTTCATACTAATAGAACAAGAGAAATCCTCAAAGATTGTCTCTAATAAATTACGTAAGGATTGTACAACTTGGTCACAGATTCTGTCTCTCACATGTTTTCAGACAAAGTCTAACCATCTTTTCTTTGCTTCAGCTCAGTGCTGCTTTTTTGTGCTTCTCATGTGATTCCTGTGTAAGGTCTTGCACTGCGTCTATTAACATGGGGTTATAAGAACATGAATGGGCAGACCTGAAATCCATACCAGAGACCTAGATAAGAGTTGAAAGAA
>VXBA01002733.1:0-31958 GCA_013399895.1 Serilophus lunatus
TTTTTTTGATCCTGCAATACTATAGGTGCATATAGACACTTGGATCATTTTTCTCTCCATTTTAAGTATAGGTATATTTGCTATTTTCCAGATAGCAAATCTGCTGGCTGTCTCAATATAGTCCTTGCTACCAGGCTTACATGCTCCTTTTCTAATTGTTTCCCACTCCTGGGACAGAAGTTTTTCAGTTTACCTAAGCTGATTACCTCCTGGGACAGAAGTTTTTGAGTTTACCTAAGCTGATTACCTCCTTTATTTTTAGGGAGTGGAGGAAATTCAAGGGAAAAATTCTTTTTTTTTTTTTTTTTTNTAGGGAGTGGAGGAAATTCAAGGGAAAAATTCTTTTTTTTTTTTTTTTTTCCTTTAATATCACTTCCAAATCAGTGCTTATGCCAACCCTGGAACAAAAATATCTCTTGTTTTTTATTTACTTATATAGCCAAAAAGATATTTCTTGCCTATTTTAATATAAAAATTCTAGCTGAGTTAGACTTCAGCAACTGTTACTTTATCTTTACATATAGTGATTTTAGATTTATGATTTTTGAGATAAGAGTTTCCTTGCAGCCCCACAATCTCATGTGGATCACAACACTGGTGTAACTAAAGACATTCCGGGTCAACCCAATATTAGACAGTCAAATATTAATCTAAACTTCAGATCATATTGCCTACTAAAGTTTGCCTTTCTCAAAAGAGTGCTCTTCTATTTATTGCTTAAATTATTATTAATTTTTGAAATTTCAACTAACCATCAATCATTTAATCCAAAGTTATTTTCTACATCCAACTCTTTTAATGCCCTCATTACTGTATGGCAAAGGACTATGAAGTTTACAGACAAAAGAACCTTTTTCAGGCACGAATGACATGGAGATTTCCCCCATTTTTAAACTGAATATCCTGTTCCTTCCGAATATCCTGTTCCTTCCTAAAAATCCTTCATATGCTGTTCTTAATACAACGCTCTTGCAGTTTAATTCCACCTACAGACAAAGGAAGGGAGTGAGCAAATTTTCTTTGAGAGGATAAGTTTTGAAAAATACAGATATGGTTCTTCAAAAGAGTACCACACATTTTTACACATAGGTGATAGTAAAGATTTACTGTATGACAGCCATCTATAGAATACAAGATAATTGCAAAAGATCAGTATAATTTGCATACAACACATTCCCTTGAAGTACAAAGGAAAAAGAAAAGATTATTACTACAATCTTTATGCACAACACAGAGGTCATATTTAAATAAGCATTTTGTTGTGATAAATTTCATGTAAGCATACAGCATAATTTCCCCCTCAGTGAGATTTCACTTCAATTGAAGCAAAACACAAAGTGCTGGAGGCCAGGCAGGTCATGAAGGTCACAATCAGCAGGGCAGCACTAAGGTGACAAAACCCAGCTCATCTCACCACTTTGGTGCCCTGCTCTGCAAGCAGCCACAAGACACTGTTGGTATTACAGCAAGAAGAATGTGTGTTAGGTGCACATGCTCTCTCACTGGAAAATTTATGGATCCTGCTGACAGGTAATTTAAGGTTTTTACATGTTTTCAATAGCATCATTCAAAAGTATTTGTAAAAAGTTGACACACAATACCTACGCTATGCGTTTCTTCCCTCCCCAGTAAGTTTGTTTACTTGAGGGAAAGTTAAGTCAATTAAAGGAAACCATTTTCTCTTCCAGTGGACCTGATGGTGTCCCTAATACATTCCAGGAGTAAACAACACTGCTTAAACCATCTGTGAGAAAGCTTTGCTTGTGCTGCCTGTTAGTTTCCATTTTATAGCTGGTATTTCTATTATTCCGTAGATGTCATGGTCAGGCATGGTCCTGTAGAGGGAAGCAGCTCCTCAGGTATCTAGAAACAGTCTCCAGAAGGGTTTGGAATAAGACTCAATTCCAACTTAATTTTTCACTCAGATTTTATCTGGTGATGAATAAGATGTCTGTTGTGATTTTTGCATTCTAATTATCTAAATATTTGATGTACTGCAGTGACTTCACTGTCTCCCTTTTCAGGATACAGACACAGGGAGAACAACTTTTTATAGAAATACTATAGTTTTAACTAGCAGGATATTTTTCCTACCTTAAAAAGCTGTGTACCATCCAGATTCAGTGATTAATGTCATAAAAGAAATGTGTGGCGTATTAAATAACTCAACAGATGATAACATGATGGGACAAGTGGAATACTGTTTTCCTTCTCCAGGAGGGAATATTACTTCCTCTATTCTGAAAGCTGGTATAAGAAAACAAGTATATTTCTATGTGTATGCTTGGGAAGGCGGGGTAGATTTGCTGTCAGAAGTGTGTATAGTGCCAGAGTACGTGGAAAATAATACTATTCATATGCTAGAGCATAACTTGAGCCAATAGCCGTTGGCAATATTAGGATAAACAAGAAGTCATACATGAAAAAGTGTGAGAAACTCCAGTTGACTGGCTGTCTCCTGGCCCAGTACTCAGCAAATGAGTTTGGCTCCATTTACAGGATCCTCGCTGTGTTCAGTTGTCCCTGTGCAGGACAACAGGAGGAATCAAGAATTGCCTCCAGGACTAACACACACAATTTCCACATATGCTTAAGTTCATTTTATGAAAGGAAGTGATCACAAAGCATTTGATGAACATTTGCAGAGTTGACTACTATGTGTCCTACCCTCTCACATCTTATCATTATTATAAACCATAGTCAATACATGGTTAAAGAGTCACTTATTTCTCACATTTCAGACTTCTAACTCAAATACAGTTGAGAAAATGGAGTGTTTGTATCTGTAAACTTTAGACTACTGTGTTTCTCAAGAAAGAACAAGAACCCACATCACAGCTACTGCATCTTGAACAGTTTTGAACAGCTGAGTTAAGAATAACTGGAGCTAAATGAGAAAATTTAAAAAAAAATCTTAAACCAAACAAGCCCAAAGATAGCCCAGTAAACCTTGCACTACAAACAAAAGAAAAAAGACTGATCAGAATGCACCTTCAAAATGAAAACTGAAAAGTTGGTGACTAGAGGCTGAGTACAAAAAAATTCAGTTCATTTCATTTACACTTCCAAGTCTAGGAAGTAAAAAAGCTCAACAATGAGCTCAATGCTGATTCTTAGAGTGAAAGAAACTATTTAGCTGCACACACACACATATATACATATTTTCATATGCACATAGTTTATGTCACTCTTTTTCTCTACCACCTTTGCTTTTTCTGACATTTAATTAACAATATGTCTCTGATGTCAAAACAAACATAAAATATAGCTGCATGTAGGGAATGCAAACCCTAATTAAGATGAAATTTTGCATGTAACGTAAGGCAAGCTTTACATTTTCATTGGGAAAATACTGCAGTTTATAAAATATTCCCAGATGTGCTTTTTACTCTCTAAATATCTCTCTGCCTTGAAAAACTGCAGCTTAAATTAAAAACTGCAATAGTCATCTTCTGTGAAAGAAGTTTCCTTCTTGGAATCTTAGACAATATTTACCACTGGCCTGATTCCACTGACTTTGCTGAAGCTCAGGGTGAGATGAAGCACACCATCTTGAATGCATTAAAGTTGTGGGAAATAAATTCAGACATAATTAATTTTTCCTTTAATTTACACTAAGGAGCAATGATCTTAATTTTGGACATCTTGAATCCACACCAGGAAGCTTCAGAGATAAGAAATTTGAAACAATAAAAAAGTCAACATTTATTTATGGTCAGATACCAAACCCCAATATTCAACCCATTTCCTCCTTCCTAGTTCAGTAGGACTATTTGGCAAGTAAAATGTTATTTAAGATTAATACTTGAGAAGCTACTCTGTGTCATTTTACCATTAAATTAAAAAATAATATATATACATATAGAAAGATCTATGCAAATGTTGACAGTTTAGATGATGGATTGGTGTTGGGTAGGTTGTTAAGTTAGGAAAAAGATTGGACTTGATGATCTCTATGGTCTTTTCCAATCTTGTTAATTCTGTGTGTGCCATTCTGTGTATAGTTACCTTTATATAACTGGTTGCAAGCACTAAGTAAACAACAAACCTGACCCCTCTAACTCCACTACAGCAATTGTAATGGTCTTCCAAACTTTCCTTAAAACTCCAGAATAAACCTCCTATTTTTCATAAATGTGACAAAATCTTTCATTTGGATTCCTTATATTTGTTTGTCATAATGCTCTGGCAAATTTGAAGGTCTGTAGGGTTCTATGCAAAGATCCCTTATACGTTATTAAAAGTACCTGCATGGGTACTCCTGGTAAAATGCCTTCTAATGGAAACCACTTGTGCTAAGCATACTATGCATCCCAGAGGAGGAATAATTAAAACCAGTTACTTACTAAAACCAAATGGAAAATTTTAAGGCAGTGCATCCTGATGACAGTGTGCAGCCTTTGTTTTCATTTAGTCACATGGGTAAAAATCAGCAATGTTGTGCCTCCCTTAATATGCCAAGAACACCTTAGTAATCCTATGGACACCCTGAGCACCAAAGGTTAAAGGTACCAAAAGGCCACAACATGCATTTGAATCCTCTATATGAACTATGTGAAGTTCAGAAATTTTGGTAAGCCAAAGCTGGTAATAACTACATTCCTGCTTAAATTTTTGTGCTAAAATATCGAGTAGTACAAATATTGAGATTTACTAATGTGTTCTCCCTTCACTTGCCCTTCAGAGGGAAAAGTCAAAACCTCTATGGAGACAAGATTTTGTCATCAGAAAACACAGTCTGAGCTCTCCCTATATACTTCAGGACACCCAGTCACTCCAGCAATGAAATTGTCTGAACATCCTCAGGGGAACTTAATAATTTGACTTGTGCCCTATGCTCTGCCTGTGAAAATAACTCATGCAAAGCTCTGTTTTTCATCAAATCTAACAGGAAATTTTCCAAGTCTTCAAAGAGATCTTGATTCTGATGGGAGCCCTTGTTGAGAACAAGGGTTTAAGAACAAGGCATGTGATATTATGTTGTGTGTCTTAGCCAGGCTTTGTGTGTGTTTGCCCTTTTGCCTCATATTTTGTAACTGGAAATAGAAATCTGGTTTTCCCCATGGCTGCACACCATGATATTGCACCAGCATAACTTTAAGAGCAGCTGAACTAAAGGAACCTTTTTGTCCCAGCTCATTCATACAGATTTAAATAAGCTGGAGAACCAGAGACAAATATGCTTATCATATTATCCTGAGTTGTTGCTGCTTCTTTTGGTCAGAGTAAAGCACATATATGCTTCAGCTTTGTCTTCACAAATTGTCTACCTTGCCTTTCATGCAAATTGTGAGAGCGTGATTCCCAATAAGGTTTTAATTTCACAATTTCCTGGGATTTTTAAGCATCTGTAAATCATATACAGTATTTCTGAACAGTGATAAAGAGCTTAGAGAAATTAAAATACAAATCTACTGGGCTTTTTCAATATTGAACATTTGGCTTTGTGTAATTGATAACTTGGGAAATTCTAGAAATTAATGAAGAAAATATAATTTGCAGTTAGAAATGATTTAATGTTCATGATCCGAGATTGCCTAAGGACATAGTTTAGTTTTGGGTCAGATTCATAAGCATTAGATCTGAGTGCTATTGTCACAGAGACAGTGAGCTAAAATAGGATCATTCTGATGAGATCAGACCATACAAACAGAATTTGATGATCTTGAACTGAATAAACTGGTTGAAAACCAAGTTTTTTTATAAGAATTTTAGCACGCACAGGTGGAATATAAGCTTCTCTGGCTTTTAAAGTAAAATAATTGTTATGAATAGACTTGGCTTAAGTGTATTTAAAAAAAAGTTTGATTTCAGATGCTGTTTTTGATCCATCAACCAACTCATGTCAATTAAACTTCATAGAATAGTTCTTTTTCCAAGATCAGCTTTTCAGTTTGCTCTGTCCCTTTTAAAAACATACTGGATGACTACAGGAGAAAAATATTTACCAACACAAATTGATTCTTGATAGCAATATTTTATGCCAGCTTTACAGAATAAAAATATACTCTGAGCTGAATAACCTCCTGTTCAAAACTATTCTGAACTTAACTGGGAAAATAAACCAGTAGGGAATTTTCTAACAATTGCTCTTCTACAAATTCAAAGATTAATGTCAGACTTCAAATTATTTTTTCACTCATTGCTCTTTGAATTATTACCAAAGACACTTGAGAATAAATCCTACAGCTACTTCTGTAATCTTCACATAATTGAAGTTCTCAAAGGAACAGTGAAAACTCTTCCCACAAACTAGAGATGATTATAAGCATTGCTTTAGAGACCGACCTTCTCCTTCTCTCTGTCCCCCAAACACTGAAGATAACTTTTGTGATGGCAAGACAGTCCTTCATAAAGGACACCAAAGGTGGCTAATCAAGTTTAAGTTGTTTAAAGAGCCATTTTTTCAGTCGGATTCCTGAGGGTTTAAACTCCCAATGTAGAGTGTCTATAACCTCTCAAATTGCTGTTCCTCTTCATGCTCATGAACTGCTTAATGGTTGATCTAAAAAGCATAACCTTCACTCAAAATTTTGTGGATCTTCTGTCTGTCTGTCTATCAGATGATACAGCTAACACAGCAAGGGAAATAATTGCCACAGAAATTACTGACTAGTGATTATAATTACTGTCTGTGTAAGGGTCTGTCAACATGTGCATCTTGAATCAAATTAGAGATTCCCATTATCCATATTGAAAATTAAAAAATGTAACTTTTGAGTTATAATTTAGCTCTGTGAAACAGATTTATAGGGGAAAAAAAGGTATTTTTTTCAATTTTTAAAATAAGAGATTAATGTATTACATAAATATCTGTAATTTGGCTTATGGTGGACACAAAATCATCCCAGGTGAAATGAACAAATGTATTGTCTGGCTACATATCTATAGCAACTACAGCATCAGGGTAAGAGGTTCAACACAGAAGTCCCTATCTTGCCTGTCATGATGACCATCAGATTATACTTTAGGGAAATATTGAAGAATCAAAGCAAAAAGATAGTGTTCCTTGAAGAACAGGTTAGGAATTCCATTCAATGAACTGGTGAAACATTTAAGAGCTCATGACTCCTTTGTAGGATCAAAAAAAAATTAAGCAAACCTATTTATATTTTTGGCCTCTAAAACATTCTGAATTGATGAAGTTAATTTCCATTCAGCAGTTATTTTTGTTTACTGACAGTGAAATTTGGAGGTATCCAGTGCTATAAAATTCCAATAATTTGGTGTGTGTACCTATATTCAACCCCAAATCCTCATCAGAAAAATGGGCAATATATCAAAAACATGTACTTTTGAGAAACCACGTGTGAAAACTCAGGAAACTGGAAACTGTAAAAGAGCAATATTCTTCCCTTTTATCCCATGGCTTGATTATCCTCCACCTATGGCTGTACTAAGAAAATTGTGAGCTGCAGAGCTAATCTCATGTCAGTCTGAATATAGAGGGTTTACCCAGTTTAGTTGTTGTCTGAAGTAGTACGCATTGCATCAGTTCAAACCTTATCCAAGATGAAAACTTCTTCACTTCTGCTGCTATACCCCATTCATTTGGGAATCTTTGTGATCACTTAATTTCATGTTTTTTGGCAAAGTTTGTGGGTAATACAAAAGCAAATCCATCCCCTGATACCAAGAAAAGAGCAAATTTATGCATAACAGTGGACTGGGACAAATGACTGGGACTGTAAAAACCTGTATCAGATTTAGCAACAGAGTTCAGGTGTCACCAGGAGTATGCCATATATACTTTGCACATGCTTGAGTGTTTTATTGGATCAAGCAAGATTGCTCAACAGCTTGTTGAATTAATTTTTAAGTAGTACTATTGGGAGAACTGAAGTAAATGCCTCAGTGCTTTGCTAACCAGATTAAAACATGTAGCACGTGCCTAAGTGGCTTGCTGTATCAAAACCAAAAATTATATTTTCGTTTTGTTTCCCCTAGTGCATCTCCTCTGTAAGATTAGCTAGTAGTAGTTGTCTGTTTTCTAAATACATCAAGGACCTGAATATTTTCAGGAAGTACATCCAGAAATTAAAAATTTGTCACTGACTGCTTCTTCTCATTTTCACTCAGTATCTCTGTATTTATTTAACATAAGGTGTGATCTTTTTTTGCTTTCTTTGGACATCTTCATTGTCAGCTTTGGGTTACAGTAACCTCATCGCACTGGGAGCAAAATAATCTAGAAGACAACAGAACATTTTGCCATCTTTTGCTATCACATTTGGCTTCTCTACTGAATTGCTAAATTAGATGTTCGATGATATTTATATCATACAAAAATGTTCAGTTTATATTTAGTACAAAGTTAATTTGGATCTGGTTCCCAGAAATGTCAAACTTACAGAAAAATCTTCTGTTTTGAGACTGCATATCACTTGAGTTAGACCTTTTGGAGTTCTCATATTGCAAAAGTAAATTGCAGAAAGAATTTAAGGTTGCTATTTGCATTTAAATAAGATTCAACATGTAGAGATTAGAAGCAGATAATTGTTCCCCCCCACATCCAATTGTTAAGTCTTGTGGAAGAAACTGGATATGGGATACACAGGATCAAAATTTCAGCAAATAAGACAGCATGTATAAAAGCTAACTGTTAAGTTAGCTTTTTTGTTTTACTTACCACTATCCTGGCAAATTCTATTTTTTGAAATCTAACTAGCATTTTTGAGAGCAATCAAGTTTGAGCATGCTGCAGCTGTATGTAGCTGATGGCTACCTGCCATAAGTGGGAACTGACCTGAGCACATAAAGACAACTTCTATCTGTATGCTCTTTCCCTTTTCAGTGTAATGAAGCTGTTCTGATCCTGATGGTGTTTTCCCTTGAAAATTTTAGATAGTTTTCAAGAAATGGAGGGATTGGTTTTCTTTAGGTCTTATCTCAATTGCCTGATTCTGTTTTATTGGCTATAAAACACTAATTGTCAAATAAAACATTCTGGTGTTCCTTTAATATGTTTAAATAAAGGCTCCTCAGCACAGTTTACCATAGTCTTTTTGGTCCCTTATCTAGGTTCTCCCTTCTCCATAAAATCCTTAACATTTCAATTTGTTGTGGAAAACAAATCTGTTTTCAGAAAACAAGACTGTTTTGTTCACTATTTTCCCTTTCTTTCTTACTTTACATAACAGGAAGCAAGAGTGGATCTGTCAGATGGTCTTTGTCAAGCAAAAAACAGAGATGATGTTCATTTTACTTTATATTTCACACATCTCAAATTTATTTTCTATTGAGAAAATACACTATTCAGCTCCCATTGTTAAACAACACAAACAGATCTATTTCCCAGAAAAGGACTGTAGTTGCTGAAAACCAGTTTCTTTGGCTACTTTAGATAAAAGATTTTATTGTATATGTTGGCTCCAATGTAAGGACTTTCAAAAACTGTAAGAATAACAAGCAAAAAGCCCCAAACAAATGAACAGAACCCTGTGAGCAAACAAATGTAGTAACAGTCAACTTTTTGGGAGAAGCAGTTTCTGAATCCAATAGTCTTGTGTTACAGGGAATTTCAATAACCATGTTAATATGCATGATCTTTGGCAGCACTGCTACCCATGAACATGACAACTGTCAGAGCCTGGAAAGTCACTCACTCACTACTGTCACAAATCTGCCTGAAAACAAAGCCACCATATGTTTATGCAAAGAGATGAGTTAGTCTCTTGGCTCAAGTGGATAAAAATGAAATATAGAACATTCATCAAAAATGTATAACATAATGCTTGGCTCTCCCCCTTCTTCCTCTATTAAATTAGCTTTTTATCAGAAGATTAATATTTTCATCCATTTTGTATCCTGTTATAAAATACATAGTATGTACTTCTAGGGAAACAAAGGTCATGGCATGCAACAATTATTCGAAAGACACCAAGAAATGTCAGATAGCACATGATTTGGAGTGCTCTGTAACGTCTGGAATTCACTTCTGCAAATACAATGCCTGAGCTCCCTTTTACATGGAATTTAGGTGCCCAGCTGACATTTTATTTAAACAATCATTTGAGCCACTTCAAGTCAGCAACTCCAAGCTTCCCAAAAAGAAGGACAAAAAATAATGCAATTGAAGAAAAACCTCATCTGAGTTTTATTATTTATGAAAAATTACTTTCTATTACTTTCTCTGCTTTAATGATAGCCATAAACATATATATATATATTCAGAGCAGGCTTACATTGCTTTGTTCCAGCTACTTGTTTCCATCAATCCACAGGAACTAACACAATAATAATATGCTGTCCAAAATGATTTATGATCTCACTCTACTTATGCAAATGCCTAACTTTCAAAAGTGAATCAAACTACTGTGGTAATGTGTCAAACAACTTGTGAAGTATTTAACCAGCTGACTACACCTGTTTCCACTTTATGAATGCTTTCAAGTTTGGGCTGCTTTGATTCAAAGCAGTATGTTGAGTTTAGAGCATTACTATTCAATATGAAAATTAAAGTTGCCTTCTCCTGGGTATAACAACGTGATGAGCTCTAACAGCACACAGATCTATTAAAACACTGAGGCTCAACTGTCTCAGACTAACTAGGTGGTTCTTGGAGGAGTCAGTGAAAGCTGTGCAGTTTGCACAGAGCTCACACTTCCAGGAACACCCTCCTACAGATATGCAAAATAAACACTAGACTAAGATGTACCTACTGGCCTGATCTGTCAGGCAGCTGGCAGTTAGCTTGGAATCTTACAGCATTACAATGTGAGTGAAGGCTAAGTCTCAGTTCACACTTGATCTCTTGCTGAATTGCATTACTTTGATAATTGAGACTAATGCCCAACACGGGTAGCCATAACTTATTATTACTATATATGAGAAAGGGAAGGAGATGAAAGCAGATGTTAAGCTATACAAATCACTGCCATGGCCTTGGCTACTGCTGCAACTCTCCTCTCAGTAAATTGTCACGGGCCACTGGGAGCAGGCAGTCATGACTGCCTGGGTAACCACTTACATGACAGCCTCTGGAGCGCTTCTCTCCTGTGTGGAGAAGGCACATAATAGAAAGTACCATTCAGGTAAAGGCTTACTGCCTTAGATAACCCTACAAACCACCCACGTAGAGGCTAAAGCTTGAAAAGTGAACACACAAATGTCCACAACTGCGTATTGTTGGAAGAGGAAACTCGAGGTAAATCTCATTGCACACATAACCTTCAGCTCAGGTTTAATGGTGAGACATAAATAGGAGGGATATCACTGACTGTGACATGCTGTGGCTGCATTTCACTCTCTGAGGTCCTGTGTAACTCCCCATTGCACCTGCATGTAGGAACTGGTTTTCAGAGCTGACTATTCTGTCCTGCTAAATCTGAAAGATGTGAGCAGAGCAAACTGGACACAATATATACAGGCAAGTAAAATGCCTTTTAATTAGACAAGTCATAGCAACTGCTATGTCACCCATCACCTTGGTTAACAATGCTGCTATGTCCAATGCTGGCTATTTGAAAGCCACCCTTTCTGGCCTGCAAAGATTAGAATAAGGCTTTTTGAAAATAGTATGTTTTGAGATTTCAAGCTTGGTGACATTGCCTAAATGCAGTCCAAAAGACTCAGACAGAGAAAGGCAGGAAAATAAGTATCAATGTTTTCCAGAACATCAAATAATCTGGTGTTTAGATCTCATTTATGATTCTGAAATACTTCTCTGGCCAATTGGAGGAGTCAGTTGAGTTACTTGTGGAAGCTACATCAGCTATTTTCTAGTTGGACTAGTCTAAATGAATATATTTCTCTTGAAAAACAGTTGGAAGCCTGTTAGTAACAATTCTATATTTTATATAAGTCTTCAAAATTAGCAAATACAGGTTAAGCACAGCAAGATCCTTGAAAAGAATGGAGAACACCACAAGATAATCTCATGTGAGAGTAAAAAAGATATACAAAATGGGTAAAAAATCCATTTTGATATTCAAGAATTTCAAATTTTCCTGGATTATTATATTGATGCTTCTTGTTTGGTACAACTGGGCTATTTTTGGGATAAAACTGGTGCCCTGCCTTTTGTAGAAAATCTTACTGTATTATATTACAAAAGATAGTTAAAAACCAAAACCACCAAAAAGCAAGATAAAACTCTGCTGGGCTGCTCTGGCTTCCACCAACGTTTAAAATTATTAATTCCATTTTTTTTCCCTGTTGGGCTTAGTCTACAAAGTTATTGAGTATTTAGTCATTAAACTTCAATATCTTCTCCCTTGTGGGAATCTGGAGACATTACCCATTTTCCTTTCAGCTGCCTCTTGGGTTCAAACTCATTTGCTGAACAGCCACCAGACAGTTCATACCTCCTGTACTTACCCCGAGCAGTTTACAACATTGAACACAACAGCTACAACACAGGCCAAAGCATCAGATCTCCCACAGAACAGACAAGGCAGGAAACGTTGCTCAGAATAACCAGCCTGCTCGGTCTGGCTATCAAACTCTAGTGAACAGCTGAGCCTAGACTTTATATATGAAAGGGGAGTGACAAATCCAAACATCTGACTAAACTAGCTTTAGCAGGCCAAATGTATATATTTCTTCCAAACTTATTTTTTGAAGACTGCCTCTGGGGGTCAAGTGGTTCCAAGAGAAATATTCAAACCAAGGCAAAGGATTTCCACATGAACAAAGTCATTGCAAACATGCACTTACTCTCCATAATAATTTGGAATTTTGTCTTGTGGCCTGTTTGTAAGCCCCATGACTCTGAATGACCTCATTCCTCTCAGTCACTCTTGGGTGAAATGCTCCCTTGTTAGAAAAGGTCTCCAACTTCCATTGATTTTTAAGAGCCTAAAGGACTGAAAACGATCCCTCTGTAATCCCACCCCTTCTGAATACAAGGCATACCATTTCATATAGCAGTTTCTGCTCACAGTCCATAAACTCATGATTGAATTAGAAGTTGTTCTCCTTTCCCTGTTCTCCCATGGGACACCCAAACTTGGTCTAGATGCTCCAAATAGTATAGATTTCACCACTGAATTTTTTAGTGCTGTGATGGGACTCCTTTCAAAGCATGTCCTTTTCTTCCAGCCCTGCTTCAGACAACAGAGGTAAGCTCTGGTGAGGATACAGCATTGACTGAGACAGAAGCGGGTTTTCTATGTGTTGTGGTCATAAGCAAGTAAGGATTCTACCAATCCTGTGTGTGAATACAAACTTAATCTCTCTACTACTGTTATAAAGCAAGTATAACAGAAGTGATCCTTTTTTAACAGAGAAAATTATGTTGTATAGCTTCCCTGTTGCCATCTTCAATTTAACAGCTATTATAACCATTACGGTGTACATAAAATTTTGCAAAATAAATAGTGGGAATTCTTATTTTATCACAATTTTGTTGCAGAGATCAAAGAGTGGAAAAAGGAAAATGTTTGTGGATGTGATGTAGTATTGACTAACAATCTCATCCAGAGCCAGTGCCCAAGTCCTCTAACAATATGTATTTTCTAAGGAGGAAATGTTAATGTTTCCATAAAGCTGGAATTTAGATGGCTTTAGCCTTTATTGCAAGATCATTTAAATTGTAAACTAGATGTATTTTTTTTCATTGTAGTACAAACATCCGTCCATCATCTGTCTTTTCTTCTTCACAGTGAGACCTGAGCAGCTGAGATGAGTGGGAGGGATAGTGTACTTCAACACATGAAATTAATTGCTTCTACATACATTGTTCTCCCCAAGTTTGTAGCTAATTTGCTTCTGTGTCTTGCACCACTTGCTCCCTCTTGTACATAATTTTCCCTCCTGCATATCTTGGAAGGCAGAACACAAAACAGAATCAGAGCATGGGACTTGAGCTTGAGAGCCATTAAGCAGGTTCTAACAAATACAGCAGGGTATGGAAACGTTATTGCAGAGGTCTTCTCAAAAATAACAGGAATATCTGTTGTAAAGCAAATGTACTTCAGCACCTAGCATTGCTCTAAATCAAGCTTTACAATCCTTTCTCATAAATCACTGTACTACAAACAGCTGTAAGAAATGCAGAATAGTAAATTAATTTCTTGCTAAGCAAGAAATCCCCACAAAATACTTTGAAAAGTCGCTCCATCTTACCAAATGCCTGCATGTGTAGGTTCATATTATAGGTATAAATCACACATTCATACACAACAAACACGCCCACTTGATATTTCCTTTCAGATTGGTTGTCTGTTCTTCAAAATTTCCTCCTCCACACTTCTGTGGAAGAAAAAAAGGTTTATAGATACTTGTCAAAACTGAGTAGAACCAAGTGGGAACATTTTAATACTTTGACTAAGATAGGAACTTCCCTTTATATACAGAAGTCAATGTTGAACTTGGAGAAGTATATCCACCCACCTGCTGTCAATGCTTCATTTCTTCTGTTGCATCCTCATTTTAATATGGAGAAGTGAGTGAACACAGAAGCAAGTTATTCACCAATCACTTACTATTCATTGAATTAAGCTTTATTGTGAAGTTATTAAACAGGCCATATAAGCAGCAATTTAATAGCACATTGAAAAACCATTCAAGTTAAGCTTCAAAATTAAAACATAACCTGGTATTTTCAAATAACAATAACAGACTTATTTACCATTTCTTGAAAACTTGCCCATTTTTGCTTTATGTAGCTCTTGTTAAACATGAAGTACATAAAATTCAATGACACCTGATTTATTCTCAATATATGCAGTACAAGAATACTATATTTGACTCAAGTAGCTGTCAAACTGTCCTACCTGGCACCATGCAACATCCCTCTTACATATATACATCCCTCTGATATATATACAGACAAATAAAGTCTTTGAAGGACAAAGAAAAATCAACATTTAAAACAAAACAATATAAAATGTGAAGTAAAAATAATTTTAACTAGAATACAAGCTTGCACAGAAGGAAGTTTCTGCATTTCCTCTTCAATATCATTTTTGTTGTGTTCGGCTTTTTAATTTTTTTATTGAAGATTACTTATTTGAAACATCAGCAGAAAAGCTGTCTGGAATATAAAACCTACACTCATCTAGCACCTGATCAAATGTCAGCTTAATCCTTGGCAATGGTCAAATCCATTTCCACTCGTTTCTTTCAAAGGCACAATCATGGCCTTTGGAATTTAATATTTTTAGATGTTACTGGGAAGTATTCCAATATCCTACTGTGTGAAACAATACCTGCAGTGCCTTAAAAAAATAGAGGAAAACCATCCTCCAGGCAGGGCTAAGCAGGTGTGTTGCTCTTGCAGAAGAATGTTTCTTGTCATAATGCCAAGTTATTGGTCAGCTGTATGGCATTAACTCCCTTAGGAGGGTGGGCTGATACTTAATAGGAGTGATCCCAGGGCTGATAATGGCAGCATTAATTTCTGTTTCAGGCCCAAAGTTTCAGTTGTCAGGGAGGTTTGGTAAGCATAGTGGAAAGTGGAAGTGAAATGGACTTCCTGGAGAGAATCCAGCAAAGGGCTGTGAAGATAATTAAGAGAATAGAGCATCTGACGTACAGGGAGAGGCTGGAACACCAGGCCCATTGAGCTCTGAAAAGACTCAGAGGGATCTTATCAGGGTGTATAAATGTCCAACAGAACAGTGCAAATAAAATGGAGCTAGGCCTTTTTCATCCTGTGAAACTCCAAGAGGCAATGAGTACAACTTGGAATATAAGAAATCATTTAAGTATAAGGAAAACTGATGGGCTTTTGTTTTGACTTTTTTTTGTTACGAGTTTTTCTGTTTGTTTGGTTTTTTTTTCTCCCACGAGTAGATACTGTCATGCATTACCCAGAATGGCTATGAAATCTCCATTCTTTAAAATATTTACACCCTGACAAAGCATGGCCCTGAGCAGTCCACTCCAACTGACCCTGTTATAAGTAGAGGGTTGAGCTTGAGGTCCCTTCCTGTCTGCAAAATTTTGTGATTCTGTAAACTATCCTCTAAAATCTCTTTGAGATTTTCTCCCATTACTAATCCTACTGTACCTGTTACACACACAAATGGAATTTTCATGCACTGAATCAATGAACTGGACTTTTTTCTCAGTGCTGCACTCAAAAACAATCCTAACAAACACTCATTTATGGAGGTATATTTATGTCAGCTCTGTATTTAAGGATTTATCTTTATCCCCATCCACTCGTCCAGGTAATATTTATTTATAAAGAAATAATTACTGTATTTAAAAAAAAATAAGAGGAAAAGTAAAGATTACTCAAGTAGGAAAAATAGATAAAAGAATAAGCTGTATATATAAAACAGGGAAAAAAATCACTCTACATTCTAAATTATTTTAAAACGTCAAATTTATTGTATTTCAAAAGTTACTGCTTCCACTTTGGAAGCAAACACATTGCACTGTGCAATTCAGCCCCAAACCTGGCATGGATATACCTGGAGTGGGCAGACAGTTTTCTTCGTTAGGAACCAGAAACCTGCTTACACTTACTGAAACTCTGTGAAAGCTGCATTTCAGCTGGAGAACGGGAGTAAGAGTAAAGCAAAATTATGAAAATAAAGTCCTTGTAGCTACACAAGCTGACATGTTTTTCCCATTTATTTAACCTAAAAACCCATCCTATAAAAACTTATGGTCAGATGAAGGATTCTGAAGCAAAGCTTAATAACCAGAAAGCACTTGCAGCTCTTACCTCATGTTATTTTTTCCAAGACAGACTATGAATACAAATTAAATCTTCCCATAGCTCAGCAGACCTAAGATTTCTAGATTAGGTTTCTCCTTTTTTTCTTAAAGGTCTGCCCATCCTCTCAAACAAAGGTTTCCTCTGCAGCTGTACCAGACCACTAGTTTCCTCTTTTACATCAGATGTCCTGAGATACCCTTTCCCTACAGGTACTATTAGGACCATCTCCTCATTTTCACTGATAACTTGACTTCCCACCTGCACAAAGGATCCTTCCCAGCACCCTGGCTCCATGCTCCGGCATCCAGCAAATGAGAAGAGACTTGACAACAAAGCATATGCCTCAGTGACAAAATATCCTTTGCCTTTGAGGCAGTTCCTTGTTAAAACAAGATATGAAGGAGGTTTTGCCCTGCAAGGCTTCTATTGAGCAGAGCCCACTATGCTCTGTCACATCCTTTGGCAACTCTAAAAGACTCCCAAATCTTTATCTGGCTTCTTCAAAAAGAGCACTTCTAGTCAAAAAGATGCAAAAGCTGGACTGAATTTTCCTATAATTTTTTGTGATCCTTCCCCTCCTAGAAGACAGTGTCACACTCTTCCTTCTCAAAAATAGCTTGCAGGATCTCAAAACTTCATTTACAGCAAATATCATAAACAAAGGCTCCCCATTAAATAAGAACCAAGTTGAGCCTCCTCATCAGTAAAACGTACCCCCTTGCATAGGTGACTAGTGTAGGACAGGAGATTTCATTGCAGCAAAATTCTGGTGCTGAACAGCAGCAACCAGACAGTCAACAGCAGCAACACTGGACCAACATCAGTGGATGGGACACTACTTACCTGCTTCATGCAGCAACCAGAGCCAGTGCAAGGGATGGGGTGGGGTGGGGTGAGGGTGTGGAACTCAGTTCTTCAAAAGTACAATGCTGCAGTGTCATGGTTTAACCCCACCCAGCAACCAAGCCTCACACAGCCACTCACTCACTCCCCACCAGCAGGATCTAGGAGAGAACTGGAAGAGCACAAGTAAGAAATCTCATGCATTGAGATCAAGACAGTTTAATAGAGAAAGCAAAAGGTTCACACAGAAGCAAAGCAAAATAAGGAATTAATTAATTGCTTCCCATGGGCTGGGAGTTGTTCAGCCACCTCCAGGAGAGCAGGTCCCTATCACACATAATGTTTATTTGAGACAAAAATCTCCAAGCATCCCCTGCTTCCTCCTTATTCCCCCCACATTACATAGTGAGCATGATGCCATACGATGTGGAATATTCCTTTGGTCAGTTTGGGTCGCCTGTCCTGGATGTGTCTCCTCTCAGCTTCCCATGTAACCCACGCCTGCTTGCCAGTGCGGCAGTATGAAAAGCAGAAAAGGCCTTAGCACTGTGTAAGACCTGCTCATCAATAAGAAAAACATCTCTAATTTATCACCAGTGTGTTCAGCACAAATCCAAAACACAGCCCCATACCAGCAACTGTGAAGAAAACTAAATCTGCACTAGCCAAAATCAGCACAATGAGATACACCATGTCTTTACTCAGGGACCTTCTGCCTCCACCCATTCCTTGCATTTTTTCTTGCCTTTGCAGAAAGTTTGATTACTTTGCTGCCAGGCACATGGGGCTGTGCCACTTTGTGTGATGTTCCTGTTGTATCAGAAAAGCTATTTTGGATTCCTCTTGAAGTCACATGTGCTTGGCTTTGCAGTACTGAAGATCCAATAACCACAATGATTCTTCCATGATGGGGTTATGCTCAAATACCCAAATACATCTGTTGCTTCTTTCTGTTGTTCTTTTCTAATTCTATACTTATTGAAATAAAAGATAAATAGCACTCCGGGTATCCTTTTAAGACAACGTAAATTATGTACAGACAGTTTTTATGATGGTAAAACAAACCAAGGTTTTCTTAGTATTGTCAAAATTAGGAAAAGTATTTTTAGAGATGTTATAACTATCTCATTCTGGCAGAGTACAAAATTGTTTCCTCAGCATTTATTTGAGCAAAAATCTGTTTTCAATGGAACCACAGCTTCACATGTCTAATTCATGTAGCCTGAGAAATATCAAAGATAGACTTTTTTTTTAACAATAATAATAATAATAATAAAAAAGTCTTTGTTTTAAGACCTGGCCATGAACCAAACCGTATCATGTTCAAAGTTTGTGGAAAATATGAATACACAAAATCCAGACACCGTATGTATTTCAATGATTTAAGCTTTAAATTTTGTCTTGTATATTTAGGAAATGAAGAAAGAGATCAGATAATAAGGAAGAACAGAAATTTTCTAAAAGTTAACCAACAAGTTAAGCCTTTCTTAAAATAATCTCTTTGCACATCATTTAGGTACTCCATAAGGGATCCAATTAAGTTGAATATGTTGCATGATTTTTCCATGACTTTAGCCTTTCTCACAGCTCAGTAAACCATTCTCTTTACCTAGAACTGTATAAGTAACAGTAAAGCTCTTCCACACATTATTCTTTGTTTCTAGAGGTGTCAATCACCCTGAGTCCCTGACTTTTCTTCTCTGCTTCACATATTCGAACTATGAATATATTTGTTTCCTCCTGTTGCCAAAATTGTCAGGAACAAAGTTGAAACCTTTAACTAGCAGCTGTACATTAGAAAAATGCTCACTTTTAAGCACTTGAGGAGTCACAGTGAATCAATGGGGCTTGTCACTCACAAGCACCAGTTGCACCTTTGTCTGACAATAGGCCTTTTTGATTGTGATTTCCTGTCTGATGTACTTATGCATTCAGAAGTGCTCAGATACTGAACAGCATTAGTCCCATGGACTTCAGTAACCTACAGTTTGTAGACTTATGAGCCTTAGTAGCTGTTTATCAAATCCTGATGTTTGAAATATTCTGTCCCATGAGAAGATATGTGTCCTTTCCTCCATAATTGTTATTTGCTGGGATGGAGATGCAGCCATAAACAGAAAATCTACTCCTGATATAAGACCTCAGGCAAGAACCAACTGTGGACAACCAATGTGTATTTACACAGCTTATTACATTAGAAATAAAATAAATTTTCACTCTGAAATAACAGATATAAACCTCAAAAAATATTAACCCCCACCAGAGAATACATCTTCATCCATCTGAACATATGTACATCAACTAAGCCCTCAGCATATGATAACCTAAAGTAGCTGCAGAAACATACAAGATATTTTGGCTCAAAGTTCAGGGACTGCCCAAGACGTATTGCTATCCTTCCTGCAAGGAAATATAGCATATGAGCTGTGTGTGCCATGCATCCAATTTTGTCTAAAAATTGCAGCAGTGCTACAAAGGGATTTCATATATCCCTCTACATAAGAAGTATCTCAGCTAAAAACAGAGGTACTAGAGGAGTGCCCTTTGACAGAGACAGATGCCAACATTCTTGGGTCTACTCTTTTGTGCTTGATCACATCCACTCTAAGATTTCTTGCTGTTAAGAGCCTGCACCCTTGTTCTTGACAAACACTGGGAAAGACTCTCCTCCCTGGCACAAGGCAGGCCACCGGAAGAAGCAGGTGGCAGTTGTGAGCAGAGGATGAAAGAAATCCAGAAGAGAAAGCTGTTTGGGAAGTAACGAGTACAAGAGCTAATTTATATTTTAATGATCAAAGAGAGATTAAAGCCAACAGCACCATGATTTTAACACTGCAGCTGGTGGGTTTCTTTGTTTTCTGGTCAATGAAGCTGAATTATGAGACTGAGGGAACTTCAAAAGTGTTAAAAGATGTCATAATAATAAAGGGAGGTCTATAATTATGGAGAGATTATTGCATATAATATGTAAGTGGATTGCACTTAAACAGCCTCATCAAACCAATTTCCACTGAAACTCATTGATACCACAGATGAGGCCTTCAGGTGGGAGGATAAGCTAGAGGATTGGAAGAACACTTAAGAAACAAAGTCCTCGTTTTCATGCTAATGTCCCTGTGCAGTTCAGAAGAAGGGGAGAGAAACAGTCTTTGTAGAACACTGTGACAGGAATGTAGCATTGCAGGGGAGGAGGAACCTCGTCTGGTGTAGTGATGAACTGTTCCAAATGAACACTTAAAGTTGTTCATGAGACAGCAGCAGCTGTAAGCCTTCTGCAATCCCAGCACATTTTATTATTATAAAATAAAAAAAAAATCAGTATCTGTCTGGTATAATCAGAGTGACAGAGATTCATCAGGGATTGGGGGATTTTGTTGTTACTGTCTTTTCTTCCTTCTCTTATTAGACAGGAAGAACAAGATATATTTTCACAGGACCACTCAAAAAGACTTGTCCTCCCCTGTGCAGAATGGATAGTGAGCCCCCAATAATATTAAAAAATGTTATTTAAGTTTCTATTTTATGTAAGAATATGAAGGAAGCCCTCTTCTAAACAGCTCTCCAGTTCTGCTTTAGACATTCTTCATCACTGAGACTCTTCTTGACTTATTTTCCTTTGCATCCTCCCTCAGTGATACTGCTCTGCCCAGCAAAGGCAGAAAGGCAGGCACTGGCAGAAGAATAGAGGGCTTAGATACCTTGATCTCCCCCCTTCCCTGCTTTTTGGGCATGCTAGCTTTGCATCCTGCTCCTTGATTACAGTAAGACACTTGGGGCAAGTGCTTTGACTTTTCTATGGACAGAAGGAAGTTCTGTATCTCATGACACTCCTTTTGCTGCAGTATGTTGGATTGTTCTGGGGACAGAGGTAAAAAAGTCCTAGAGATAACCCCTAAGTAAGAGTGGTACTTATCCAGACCATCATTAATTTTGAGGCTGCACCCAAAGAATGTCTGGATTTAATTGAAGTAAGAAAGCTTCTGCTGACATAGATAATTTCCAATGAAAGAAGGTGGTATCTAACTTCCAAGCTCCTATGAAAAGTATTGGGGGGAACAGGTACCATAAATTACAATCTAAAGCAACTACATTAAGAAAAGAATTGTTTCTTATTGTACCAGTTCTTGATGTTACACTTTACTCTCTCCATGACTTCAGACATCAGAAGTCCAGAAAAAGACTCTCTTTTGTTCTTCAGGTTAAAACCGCCCAATTTTTGTAATCCTATTGAAACTGAATACTTGTTGGTTTACATAGTCTTCAATGATAATAGGGATGAACTGATTCTTTAATTATGATTAAATTATGACTAAACGGGCTCCATACCATGTCTCCTTTCTGAAGTCACAGGCCTCAAAATCTACAAAGCTACAATGTCCATCACCACCACTTAGGTTTCCCCTTACTTGGAGTCAAACTCCAAGTATTTGATTGTAAAAAAATCTAAGCCACTGGGATAAATTCTGCTGTTAACATATGTCCAAAGATTGTTCAAGTAAGTATTCTGTCATATGTGGCAATGTGACTCTTCTTCTGTACATGAAGCAGCACATACTCCTCCCCATCATGAAATACTAGTTTACCTTTGTGTTCTGTACATGAAGGTTTTACTTTACCTCCCTGTCAAGATTTAGGATTTTTTTCATTCTCTTACACAGAATAAAGCTGATAGTCCTCTTGAGAAAGATTATATAACTTCAGCTTCAACAAGGGCCCAAATTCTCAGCTGCCGTAAACTGATGTTACACCAAGGTCAGTAGAGCAGCACAAATTTACAGCACCATAATCACTCAGGAATAGGACTCAGTCCCATCTATCAGTATTTCATATCTTGCATCATCATCTGACACTCACTTCTGAAGACAAAATACAAAGATGAATAGAGCCCTCTGGGTTTTTCAGCTACTAAAAGTTGCACTACTTAACAATGTAATTAATCTTTTCTATGGGTTGTTTTTTCAAACTAAAAGAGAAGCTGTCATAGCATCAATTTCTGCTGGTTTTTTTCCTTCCAGTTCTGTCCTTTGTGCCTATTTGCTAGTTTATACTTAATGTTAATTCCTCTCATTAATTTTGTTAATGTTTTTGTTAGTTTTCTGGCTAAAGTTAAGCTTTAAATAGATAGCCATATTGAAACAGTCATTTTAGCAGGATGAAAGAAGTATTTCATAGTTTTTTTAGTGAGAAATTGAAAATCATGCAGTAAAGTAACCATATGGTGTCTAGCACGATGGATTTGACTCTTGACAGTTCTTCTTGAAGACCACAGGGATAGTCTGAACACTGAGAAGTCCAGACATAATAACATTAATTCAAATATCTGCAGACCTTGGTTTTTATCAAATATCTAAGAAATTACTGGTTTCAGCCATTTGAATTTAAGGAGGAGCAGGAGACAATAAAATAAATATGACTACTAAAGTCCAAAAAAATGTTTTCAACCACTCCATCCAATGATAACTGATCAGGCAACAGCATGGGCAAAATAAGAAATGAGGACAATACAGATCAGTTCGGTTTTGATCTTTAGACTTTTTGATCTTTAGACTAATTTTTCAGCCTTATTTCCCCCTCTCTTTTCTAGTTTCTGCTATTTAGATGCTGATTCCAGATTTCACTCAAAAGAAAATAATCCAAGCTCAGCTCCATCATCTAACAACTTTGAGGGGCACATTCTTTTGTGTATTACCAGATTTACCCTATTTACATTGAGGTTCACAAGTAAACCTCTCTCTCAGCAAGATTTACTCAAGTTTTCACTTCTACTTATGCTAACACTTCTAGTAAACTCACAGCAATGCTGATCACACATACAGAATTAAGCCCATGCTTAAGTATTTGCAGCATCTGGGCCTTAGAGCCAAATTTTTTTCTCCCAAGGTATTTAGGCATCTCTGTTCCTTAATCATTTTTGACAGCATATATGCAGATTTGCATATATTTACCAAAAGCATACTGCAGCTACTGTAACTTTAGTTGTAGGAAACATATAGGATTTTTTTTTAGAATGGTAAAGCATCTCAGCTACCAGATGCCTCTGTGTATTTATCAAAAGCTAAGCTTGACTGAAGTATAGAAAGAAAGATCTGCAGTGTCTCACTTGACACATGTACTGATGTATCTCCAATCAAAGGTATCTGTAACACCAGCTTAATCAGTTAGTCTCCAGCCTTAGAGAAAAACTCATTAAAAAGAAGCACAAAAGAGAAGGCATCTCAATAGTGTTTTCAATGATTCATAAATAAAGCTGCCTTGTCATAGGAAATTCTGTGTAACTTGGACAATGCTATAAAGCCTGACACTGATCTAGAAACTTGGTACCTCAGGGCATAGAAAAGGGAAAAGCCATTTAATCACCAAAACCAACTCTCCATGATCTGGTAGGAAGCTCATACCAGTACCTGTGACCCTTTGGGTGACCCTAAGTCAAAATGAATGAGCTCTGTACTCTGAAGGAGCATGGTATAGTGATAATGAATCAGGGAAATCAGAAAGAAAACCTAATCAGGATAACTCTGCATTCAACTGAAAAAATATTAATTTTCTAGCTGTTCTCTCCTACCCTTTGGTTACAAACATTTCTGAAAAAAAAAAAAAGTAATTGAGTCCTTCCAAGGAAAGTTCTTTGCGGACCATCTATTTTAGGAGTTGACTTTATGTTAATAGCAAATTCAATGTTACACCTACTGGATATTAGCATGCACAATGTCTTGATTTTTAGAATACCATTTTTCCCCAGACACCATCAAAACTTGGTTGATAGAGAGGCTTAGAAACATTACCCATCCCAATTGATTTCTTTCCTATCCCAGAAACTTCTCTACTACTTACTATGTACTTAGTTTCCACTATTGAAAACAGTAGATAATTGAAAATTACTTTTTACTAAGAAATTTTAAAATTAGGTCAGGTTAATAATGCTCATCTAGGTTTTTTTTTTCTTCATTTATTTAATTTTATACTTATGTGTTTCTGATTATTACCATATCTCTTGGTTAGTATTTTGTTTCCTTTACATCAAGTGCTTTGTAAAGCACAAAGCAATAGCAACAAATTCTGATGATCAGTTGCAGAAAGGACAACAATTGGTAAACCCTGGAGTAGATAGTTTTCCTTTAGGAAAAATTGAAGGCTTTAGAGATGTCAGTCACTTTGTTAGCTAAAGAAGAGGAGGACCATTCCTTTCCCCTCAGTAAAGAAAATCATCTCAAAAATTCAAAAATAGTGCCAAAGGCAGAATTTACCCCCAGACTTCTAACATAGAAAGAAACAAGTCGTGGGGTGCAGTTCACTGAGGTAAGACCTGGAGGAGAAATACCACCTTAGTGCTTAAAGAGAATTCCATGTGTTTTCTATTGCTAACCCACGTGATACATGACTGGACAGCATACCATAGGTAAGACTAGGTACTGTAGAAAAATATACATAGAAAATATTCTCATTTATTTTAATTGTGAAGCTGATTACTTAATAAACAGCTAGCTTTATAGTCTGCATGTATCTGCTTTAGCACTTAGCTGCCTTAGGAGTACGCTTTGGTACTTCTCCACTTACTGAACTGTGATTCACATCTTGAAGTTGACTCAGAGCACACAAACAGGATCCATTTTGGATCAAGTTAACCAGAAGTTCCATTTCAGTACTACTTCTAATGCAATCTAATTGCACATGGATGATTAGGTCACAGGACCAGACTGCAGCTATCCTGTGAAACAGGTGAAGGTTGACATCAGGTCCCCAGCAACAAACGTCTCCAGTGCTACCCTTACTGAGCTGCACTACTTCCAGGCATGAAGATAAGTCTATTTCTAGGGGGAAGCATAATGCAAATCCAAATTTAAGCTGTATAAATTGCCTTGTTAAAGCATTTTGCCAAGGCAAACATTTCATCTAAAGGCTGCAGTCCACCAAACTTTTGTGATCTCTCTCTATGGAGAATGTCGCATGCAGCCAGACCACTCAGGTGCTTTAAGGTGAACACACACTTTGAGTATACTACAGGATTCTGTACTTAAGGTTTATTTTAAATTGTGAAAGAGCATGGCTAAGAAGAAGGTGTGCCATGATTTTTTTTAAAAAAAAAATTAGTGACAAAAACACATTTTACAATGTTAAAAATTATGAAAGATCGAAACACTATAACTGATACAGGGCTTTAAAAACGAGATTTAGTGAGTCTTGCTCCAAGCTCAATCTTGACTTAAGGGGGAAGGAAGAAGATAATTTTTCAAATTTAATTCTTTTGATTGTGCCATGAACATGTATCAGAAGTCTCAGATAGCTACCCTGTCAGAGGATGCATAAAAACATATCAATTACCCAATCACCACCATCTAAATTTCTCATGACCCATTTGGAAATTTATAGCAGCTCAGCTTTCCTTTCAACTGTATCTTCAAGTTGGCTCTTTCACTCCAAGAAGAGCAAAACAGAATGCCAGATCTTTTTGAAAAGTCATTTCAGCAGACTATTTTCATTATACATCATGTTAGATTGCTTAAATGTCTATATCAATCTCACCTGAGCCCCACATGACACCGATTTGCTCTCTGACATTACCCGGATCCCTAAGGCTTCTAGCAACAAAAGGATGCTGCATATGCGGCAGAAAGCGACAGCCTACAGATTAACCTGCTCGTTGATATTCGTGTCCCAGTATCTCCCCTGACAAACTGAATACTCTAGGGGGTCAAGAGAGAGAGAACACAGATTATTTTGATCAGAACTACATGTGTCTGGAAGACTAATCCAAAATTAATTAGATCTGAGCTGCATAATATTCATTTGGATTTGTAAACATGGTGACAGAGGTATGAGGATTATACAGATAGAGAACAGATAAGGTAACTAATTTGTTGATGATGCTTTAATAATGTCACAAATGTACTTCTTTGTCTTAATAATTGCTAAAAATAAGGAATATTTTGCTGTAAATTAGTGTGTTTCGACAACATTTCATTAAAATGAAGATGTTTTATCAGTAGGAATGACAAATATATAGAAATGGTTTAGCAACTATTATTTAAACAATATTTAAATGACAGTTTCCATTATGTATCACAGTAGTCAAGCATCAACCTTTGTATGCCAGTAAGAGAAAATCCAATAGTGTTTAATAATGAAGAAAATCCAACAAAAGCTAACAAAACCCCCCAACAAAACACTAAGTCACAAGAACACCAGGACAGCAGATAATACAGTCCAGAGAAAGAGACAGACTCTATATTTAATTTCATGTGGGCTGGAAGGGGGAAAAAAGTCCTCTGCAGGATTCACCTGAGGGATTGAAACACATACTGCAGGTAGTTCACAGTCTGTCTGACACAAAGCATTGATCAATTTAGAGGGATGTGATAGGAATGAGAGAGTATGAAAATGGAAACTGTGAGCACTTACAAATTTATTAACAAAAGTGCTTTTTCATACCAAGGTCATCCTTATTGTGTGCTAGATTTCACATTTTCCCATCCCCCTGCTCCCCATCAACATGATCCAAGCAGGATAACAATCTTCACTTTGTGCTATGAGAATGTTACAAACAGATCATTTCTCATTTTTCTTCTTACAAATGGATTAGTGCTGTGACAATTCATGACCCCATTGCAAACTGTGTTCTGAGTAAAGACTTATGTTACAAAAACTATCCAAGATGCTATCCTGTTACATGTATATTAAAACTCAATCATTCTACATATAGAATTTTCAGACGAAACTACAATATAAATATTTCACAGAGAACTGACTGGAAACAAGTTCAGAGAACTGCATGTTTGACAAAATGTCAGACAATGGCCCCAAAAGCTGAGAAAGATAATAATGATTGCTTAATGAATAAAACCTCTGGGGCAGATTTTGTGCTGTAAAATCCTAGTGCCTCTGCGACCTGAATCATGACTGGTTTTCTTCAGTACTATTTTAATAAACGAGTATGTCACATTAGGGAAACTGTATCAGAAGAATAAGCAAGAGAGAAAGTTAAGATGTGGAAGGGCTTCCTCCTTTCCCCTCGCAGGAGAATAAAACTAATTCTGTAAACACTTTTGGCACCTGACCACAGTGCTCCCACAGAATTTGCCTTTGGGAAAATGTGTTCCTCAGTGTCATAATACACATTTCTCTCCTCACCTGTTTACTGGAGCTTACTTCAGGCCTCACTACCTTTGTAACCAGCCAGTTGACAGCTGACCTCTGAAATACCTGCTGCAACCCTTGGCAGGCTCCAGGCAGAAATCCTATGAAGTATGCTTAAAGAAGAATACTAACAGAAATAAATAGAAGAAAAAAGCTAGAACAAACATTTTCTTTTTTAACGCCAGCAAAGTCAAGAAAGCATGCTGCTGTGATATTTAACAATGCTGAACGCAATCCAAAGGGGATTGTGCAACATCTGAACAGACAGTCAACAATAAAAATGGTAGTTGCAAAGGATAAGAAACAGAGCAATGCTGTAGTAGGGCTTACTGTATTATACACAAGCTAAAAAGAACTAAAAAATAAAGTGTTAGTCAGAAGTTCTTTCTGAAAGAACAACTTCAGAATATGTTTTCACTAATATATTTCACTCAGATGTAATTTCCTAATTTGCTCTCAGCTCACCATCCATCTACACAAAGTGTTTTCCACCAACGACACTTACCTCAGTGTAAAACTGAGAATAGATACTGGTACAAAGCAATTCTGATAATGACATATGATGTAAAGCACAGAAGCCTGGATTTGTGTATTTATTCCCTATAGCTATGCTAGAGCAAAATTAATCCAGCAAGTATCTCCAAATATCCATACAGCTAGGAATAAAAGTTCAGATGAGAACTGCAAAGATCATCAGAAAAACCAAAACCTTGGGGAGAAAAATATGCTCAAAGTAATTAAAAATATTTTGCCTCCATGGCCTAGAAAAATGCCAGATCAGTGTTAAGAAAGGCAAAGCCAGTAAGCAATATGATGGGGATTCACGTATCTTCATTTAAAAAAATAGCCCCAAATGGAGTGCTAGGATTCTGCTCTGAACAGCGTGAACTTGTTCTGGGAAATATAAAATTTCTCATTCTAAAGACTTTTACACTAATTTGAAACCTATGAACTTCCTGTGAAAATGACAAGCAGTATGGAATAAATTCTTTAAAAATGGCAAGCTCTGAGAATAGGTAGAACAAGCAGCTTAGCAGAGGAAGGAATCGGGTTTTACTTGATATCTGGTGTTAGGGGAGATGCATGTTACTGGGCCCTTTACCCAGTATTTGGAGACTCAAGGCTGAAAAACGAAACTAAAAATCTCAACCCTGCAACCTTTGGACTTTGTTTTGGATCCTGGATCCACAGGATACTCACAAAAAGGAGAAGTTACGATACTACAAACACCTGATCCTCTTTGAGGACGTTGCTGTAGGGTGAGCAGACCTTAAATGCTTCAGCCAAAGCCTGAGCAGTGCTTGTCTTGGATCAGTAACACCTTAGTTGGCTGTGGGTGTCTGGTTTGGTGTAGGTGGGTTTGTTTTAAACATCTTCACTTCAAAAATACTGTGTGCCTTGGAAAGGACAGCATCCACAGGTTTAGGTAGGATCTACGTTAGGGTATAAATGAACATTTCCCTGGACCACCCATGAAGTTATTAGCTTTTGTCTCCATGTGCTTCCCAAGCCAGATTGTTCACTTCTGCATGCATTCTGTGAATCCAGCCTCTCTCACAATGAAACAGTGCAGTGGGACTGCACTGTGAAATAAATAAACAAATATAGTCTAAACAAAGGCGATAAGATTTTTTTTTTTTAAACCTGAATTCAGTTCAGGATCCCCATGGAGAGCTGCGCCAGCACTCTATAACACAGGGGAGGAACAAGAGGCTCAAGAGCTAAACACATTTTGCCCTGAAAGCATGGCATAATTCTAATTTAGGAAACACACATATTTTTCCTTCAGACTCTCTAGACTGCAGTGGTTATTCCTCTGTGTCTGTACCTTTCTGCATGCACACACACAGAGCTAACTAGCTAGCTAGCTATTACAATTCAAATGGTTCTGACCTAGCTTTAATTTAGACAGATGTGAAAAAACACTGTACAAGCTTAGTGCAGTTACACAGACTGCTTCACTAAAAAGAGTAAGTCCCTCACTTCTCAGTTTCATGAATAATTTGTATTTCCTGAGCATCACTGTCCTAAACATGTAACATTTACAGCAATGAATAGGAGCACAGACATACTTTGGAGAGACAAATCAGTTTTTGTCAAAAACAAAACATGATTTTCAGTAAGCATGATCAATAATATGCCAATACCACTTGTTCCTAGATCTTATAGAAATGATGCCAAACAATATAATTTGTCATAGTATCCCAGTGTTCATCCATTTAGGTAAAACATACAAATAATCTGGCAGAGAAAAGTCAGAGATCTTACTTTGGAAATTGATGTAAACTTAATGAGGGACATATAAAGTGATCTATGACAGCATTTTGCCTTATGGCAAGACAGAAAGATTAGAAAGGAAAAAAATAGCACATGGATTAGAAAATGATCAAGTAACAGAGACTATACAGCTGAAAACATGCAAGTAGGCTACAGAGTATTTAGTCCATAGGGAAGATATGTAAGTAGATAGAGGTGAAGATTTAATGTGCTGGAAAATAGTTCACAGGCAATTGTTTTAACATAAAATTTGCATAAAATGGAGAGTAACAACCCTAATATGGATATAGAAACATTTAGCATGATTGTTTTTTTACAGGTATGGCCTTTTATAGTGAGCATTTTGGTGCAAAGTTCAAGTACCTTAATATCACATAACTAGATCTATGTTTTTCTGTTTGTATAGGGGAACTGAACAATATGAAAATAAATTCATTAATATTTTGGGAGCACTAGAGTCCTAGATTAATAAACCCCACTGAACACAGACCATTCATCTTCTGATATACACAACATGAACATTGGAGAAAGAGATTTCAACTGCTCAAACAACAAAGATATTCAAATATTAAAAAGCTTCTGATGGAGCACTGTCCAGAGCAAGAAAGGAATTAGTAGGAAGATATGCAAGAAAATACCCTTATTCTGTAAATGCACATTATGCACAGTAGAGCATATTATTAACTTTTACCTTTTCTTTGTGCTAGCAAGAGCCGTAGTGGCAAGCATAAAAGGGGCAAGCAAATATTACTATTCCCTTAGCATGGTTCAAAGGAAGCAATAAGGACATATTGGAAAAGAGTTTTGGAAAGTTCTGTGGTGTCATGTTTTGTAAACACACAAAGTGTTTTTCCTCTTACTGAAAGAGATCACCAAAAGAAGTAATTTAAAGAGGGATAAATTTAAAACACAATAGCAAATCTTAGCAGGTTAATGCAATTATATTTTACTCTTGAAATACATTACAGTATCCTCTGTCATTCTTTTTTGGAAATCAACAAAACCCAAACAAAAATCAACCAAGTAATCAAACAAAAAAACCCCAAAGAAAACAATGAAATATATCCAACTTTATTGATGAAACAAAACTGCTCCTCAGGACAGATCTACCTGGTATTACTTTTAAGACCTTCTTAATCACCTTAGAAACTTGCTTCACTCCCTGTGATATTTGCATAATATCAGTTGACAACTATTCCGAAGTGGAAGATAAAAATATACTTAGTAAGTAAGTCCGAGTTCTTCATTCTTCTTTTATAAAAGCTTGCATGCACATATATATGTATATATAATTAGATGGAGGGGAAAAATGCAAAAGTGCCAGAACAGATGAAGTTATTTCATTGAGAAGATTTCTCTTGTCCTAAGAATATTTTTTGACATATCAGCATTTACTTATTTTACACTATTGCACTGAGACAAGTTAAGTCTTTTGCAGATTATGAACTTGAGACATCTAGTTATTTCATCACTAATAAAAAAACCCCAGAATTAAAAAGGTGAGGACATTTCCCAGTTTCAAATAATTTCTCCTCTAACTTTTTTAGGGTGTAGATTTTCAGCTATTTTCCTAAAGCTAAGATAAATACAGCAAACAAGGCTCAGCAAGGGGGAGAAACGTATGAGAGATCACTTACAGTCCTTGCAGGAGCAATAATGCCACTAGTGCAGGAAAAGCCCAGATCCTGAAGCTGCTACTTACACAACATTGAGCTAGGCAGCTTTTGGTAAATTAGCCCTTACTAAAATTTTCTTCTCTGAGCATTTGTGGTGGTGCTTCTCAAAGCAGTTTGTTCAGGAGCCTGAATGAATCCTGCTGAGTCCTCTATGAGCAGATTCAGACCCTCAGATGAGGTGCAGAAAACCTGAGTTCAGTTGCTCTCCTGCAGCTAAAGCAGGACAGGTGGATCTCTCTTAGCTGTCTTACACTGAGGTGGGTATTCATAGCCACCTCATGTGTCATCATTGAAAAGCATACTGGCTTCTCTAATTTTAATCTGGAAAAATATTCTTGAAGAAGGATCTCAGATTTCTGTAGACACTTCCAATTTTTGAAAATCATCTTACTCCTCCCAGAAAAAAAAAAAAAAAA